>CAMZMU010000107.1:110081466-110240610 GCA_947311845.1 Poa pratensis | reverse complement strand
AGACGACCAAGGACGTCTCCTCTCTCCCTCCACTGTAGCAGGAGAGGCGATTTTTAGATCCACCCGTCCGATCCACCTCTTCCTCGTCGATTCGCCGGATCTCTCGCCCTCCGCCGGCCGCTTCGGCGGCGGGAGGGCGGGGGATCCACGTCTCACGGGTGTATATATGGTAGGGTTTGCTGGGTTTGGCGCTGGCGGCGATGTGGAGGAGCTCCGGGCGCCGGCGTGTTTTCTGTTGCAGGTGTACGGCTCCCTCGACGGCGGAGCTCGGTGGAGCCCGCGGTGGTGCACCTGCTTCCTTCACGCTCGCGAATCGGTGGATTCGTGCTGCGTGACTTCTCCCGGCCAGATTCCGTGCGGTGGCGGATCTGGATGTTGATGGTTCGGAAGACGACGACGGATGCTGCGCGGCGGAGCTGAAGATCCACGGCGTTACCCCTTCGGGGGCGGTGAGTGGAGACTTCCCGGTTGCCAGGGAGCTGGTTCGTCAATCCTTGGAGTGTGTACGAGCAGCGGCAGCGGCGCGTCTCTCTCTCGCCATGGATGCAGGCGAGGTCGGAGTCCAGAAGGTGCTTTGTGTAATTTCTTTCGTTTCTGGGCTTTTCTGTAAGATCGCTGTATCTTTGTAGTCGTCCTCTTCCTCGCAAAAAAAAAACCCCAAGATTCACCCAATCCCATCAAATCTCTATTAGTCTCCAATCCACTAGGCAGGGTAGTTTTTTCGATATTGAAGAAATTAAGAGTTTGGGAAATATTGGGAAAAAGTGGGGATAAAACCGATCAAATAAACTCGAAACAAACAACATTTTAGAGATATGTGAGGATTTGGGGTTTGACCGTGATAATTCCCACCAATCCTCACAAAAACTCTATAACCAAACAGAGCTAAGGATATCCCCGGCCGTCCACCCAAGAGCCCACAGGACCACTTCTTTTAGTGCCGGATGGACAAAATTTCCTAACCAGCCCCCCAAGGCCTTTTTTTCGCCACACTTTCATCCGGCGCACCCATCCCAAACCCAGGGCGCTAGGGGCGCCCGCGCTATTATTTGCAAGCACGTAGGCCCACCGTCAGCCTCCCAGCTCCCTCACTCTCCTCTCTTTTCCTACAGGCCCACCACGTGCTCCCTCTCTCTCCTCTCTTTTCCCCACCCACGCACGGAAAGGTAGGGCGCGCGCCGTCGCCCAGCTCCGCCCTCTGGCACCCTCTGCCCAGCGTCGTCGCCGCTCGCCGCCTGATCCTCCGCACGCTCCGTCGCCGACGTACTGAGACCGGCCGAGGATTTGGCGCACGGTGAGGCAGGGCCAAGCCGGCCACCGCCACCTGGGCCGGCGCCGCCTCGAGATGCCTCGTCTCTGATGGCGCAAGGGTGAGAGCGTCGCCGCAGGGAGAACAGACCGACGCGGGTTCCCGACGCCGTCCTCCGCTTCGGTCTCCTCTGGTGTCCCTGGGGGGTGCAACGGCTAGGAAATTTCGGCCCCTGAGCAAAAAATTCGCCGGCGCAACCCCATACGTCTGAAAAAAGGCCTCTGGGGGGCGCAACGGCTGGATATGCCCTAAGAAATCATCGAAACCCTCCCGCACGCTTGAGACACCATGCGTCCCTTCTGCACTCTCCTATGTGGTGCCGGCTCTGTACCCCGCCGTAAGGATGCCTTGGAGAACACCATGTATCGCATGGGGTGGCAGTGCCTCCCCATGCGCTCTAGGCGACGTCGTAGCCACGAGCCTACCAGAGGCTCTTTCCCTCGTCCTCCTCTCCTCTCGGTGGCTTATGGACTAGGTGACAAGATAGAAGACGACAGGTGCCTCGGCCCCTCCTGCGCTGCTACCACCTATGTGTTCGGTCAGCGTCCATCGTCTCTGATGTCGGCATCGGCTTGGAAAACCATAACATTCACAACAAGTTCGACGAAATGCCGACAAGGCTCGTTTTCCTATGTTTTTCACTTCATTATTTTAGACAAGGCTACTGCATCAGAAGATGTTAGGTTAGGTGCATTAGAGAGCTAGATGCAATAGAGATATTGTTTTGTGGCCTCCACGAATTGGTATGATTCCCAGTAAATAGATTAGGTGAGATAACTCTACGGTTGTTATCGCTTGGCATTTCATTGAACATTTAACACATATTGTTGAGACACGCGCACAATTCAGCTTCTATTCGAGGTGGTATCACTAGTAGAAAATAGCTCTATAGTCCCGGTTCGGTTGGGCCATTAGTCCCGGTTCCCGAACCGGGACTAGGCAATCGGGAATAATGCTAGTCCCGGTTCTGGTACGAACCGGGACTAAAGGGTCTCCACGTGTCCCGCTGTCGCGAGTTCTGGCAGGAGGACATTTAGTCCCGGTTCGACTAAAGGATTTTTCTATTTCTTTTTTTCAAAAAAGATTTTATTTTCGAATTTTTTTTTAATTCTATGAATTGTTGGACTCGTTAATCTCTCACCCGGAGGCTCTTAATCACATTTAGTTTTTTTTTGTCAAATTTCAATCTTGGTCAAACTTCCCGTTCGGTCACCCATCCTCACACTACTCCACCCCTAGCATGCTTAACATCTTGGTTCCTTCTCATCCCCCTTCTTATAATCTACTTGTAACCTTATGTCTATAGTATGCTATTAATCATATTAACCCATTGATCATGTGGGTCACGCATCCTTATAATTTGAATTTCAAATAATTATTTAAATATACAAAAATGACTCAGTAATAATAATATTGAATAAATATAAAAATAAATGATTTTTATTATTTTTTTGGCATTAATTCATTTAATATGGCATAATTCATATCTTTAAATCTGTAAATCGAAATTTCACAAATAATATGTCCATTATTATCAAAAAAATGTGAGGAATCCAAATATGACATCATTTTTATTTTTTGAATTTTTTTTAAAAAAAATTAAAAATCTGAATTTTGACTCTTTAATTATTTCAAAAATCTAAAAAAATTCAAAATAGCTGAAGCCCGTTGAAATCGGAATGAAAATTTTTTGCCGATAATTTTGATATATTGTATGTTTTTTTCCGACATCGTATGCAGAAATGGCGGCCATTTGAAGTTTTCATAACGTTTTTTTTGCAAAATAAGTCGAAATTCATGTTTGTTAATTGTGGTCCCGGTTGGTGTCTCAAACCGGGACTAAAGATAGACCCTTTAGTCCCGGTTTGTGTCCCGAACCGGGACTAAAAGTCCTCGTCTCTTTAGTCCCGGTTCGAGGCCCCGGTTCGGTTGGTACTTTTAGTCCCGGTTCCAGCCTCGAACCGGGAGTAATGGCATTTGCTGCTCCGGTCGAAAGACCCTTTTTCTACTAGTGATCTTGCCAAGCCATGATTCAGCTTTGCCCTAGGTCACCCTTTCGACATTCCCGTGGTAGAGTTTGCATCAATCGTCACGAACAAGGTTAGTATCTCATGTCATGCGTGCAGCATAAGAATAGGATAGGAGCACACAAACAACAAGCTAGGTTGTGTGCAGTATCATAGAGGGAAACACGCCTCTCACGTGGTTGAAGTGGCAAAAGAGGATTGAACATTGTTGTACTGTGTTGGAGCAAGCTTGAACTACCATAGCATTTCATCAAGTTGGTGGCATGCCTAGCCTACTATTGAATTCATGAACCAGACAACTCATCCAAAAATGTGAAATGATGGAGCAGGACTGACACCACAACACTCCTCACGACTAGGGCAATATATTTTAATACTCGTAATGAAGTCTAGGATCCACCATGCCTTAGATAGTTAGATGAATAGTGTGTTTGTCGGGTCTTTAATCCGAGACCTCCCGACTCTAATATCATTATGAATTGATGCACTAGGCGGTTCAATCAAAAGTCTGAACTGGTGGAAAAGGTGGACAGTATATTTTAGCAGTCCCTCTCACGTCCGGGCTACATCGAACCTTACATGTGGGTCCATCAGCTTGATCTTCTTGGTGAACTACCATGCGCATGCAATTCTACACCTACAATGGCATATATGCTAGGCAGCAGACGTGTAGGAACAACGACAGCATCGTGTGTTCTCACAATGATGGTGTCATTTTTACCTTAGAACGTGATGGATGAAATGTGTTTAATGGACCTATCTCTCGCTCACGGAACCATGCCCGTGAAGAAGGAGGAAGATTCCATTCCCGAATAAATAGAAGTAGCTACATTGCAGCAGCTAGTCTACCGTTGACCTAGAGGAATACTCAAACCAAAAAGTTCGTTCCTAATTTCTTAGAGCACCTCCAGGCCCCGGCAGATGGTGGATAACTCGTCGAAACAAGAAATAGAGGACAAAGAAAGAAATGACTTGCAACACATAGTGAATCCTGCCGTCGGAAATCCCCTCGACAGCGTCTAGACTTGGATGACGCCTGTGGAACGACGCCTTGACCTTGCTAAAGCGACAACCTCTCATTCCGACCCCTCCCTCATGCCACCATCCGTGCAGTACAAGGAAGGCATTGTGATGCGCCCATGTAGTTGTTGGTCACGCGTCGATCGTCGTCCCGAGGTACATTTTTATTCTCAGAAGAGAGGGGGGATGGGCGACGATGGGTCGTGGATCTAGCCACCGCAAGGAAGATCTGTGTCATGCGGTACCGTCAAAAAATATTACCTAGATATTTAATAGAGAATATAAAGATTGTAACTTATATTGTCGAGATGGTAGAGATAGAGGGAGTAATCATTAAAAATAATAGTTTGTATGTAAATAGCGAATGAGATAGTAGACCATGTACTCCCTCCGTTCTGAAATACTTGACTCTAAAGTGAGTGTATCTACATGTGTTTCTTATCTAGATACACTTAGTTAGGAGTCAAGTATTTGTGAAAGGAGGGAGTACTAGAGAGTGGTCCATGATTTATAGTTGGTTTAGTGGTGTGGATCAAACACTCGTTGCTTTGGGCTGCATGGGTGTACACATGTATAAATGTATACCCCATTTGTTTTTCACAAGTTTGTATTTCTATGTCTAATTTTTTTTTGCGAAATATGTCTAATTTACCTAGAGGGCAATACACTAAAAAATGTAGGAGAAACATGAGTAACACTATAACTTTTAGTGTATATACTTACTTTCTACAACCATTATTCATACGCTGGCTTCGCCACTACTTGGGTGAATGGGGGCTGGGGCAACACAACAAGGCGGACTGGCCGGCGCACGTAAGCCTACTTTGCTTACCGTTGCCTTTTGTTTTCTTTCCGTTGCTTTCTGTGTCTGGCCATCGTTTTTGCGTCCCTTTGACCATGATTATACTTCTTTTATTTACAGTGCGTCGGAGTGGTAGCGGTAAGAAAAATGCCACGGACTACTTTTTGGCGTCCTTTTTTACTTGGCTTTGCCTCTACGGACTGGAGATGGTCTGATTGGCCTCCAAAGTCCCGAGTTCTAGTTTCAGTTTGTTGATTGGCATCTTCTGCGTGGCAGTGCCAGTCCTGGTTTTTCGCCTGCAAAGCAGGAGATGGAAAGCATCTGGGTTTTGTCATCATCCCTCATCTTGTGTCAATTCATTCCCCTCTCCCTCACTCACTTTTCTCCTCTCCCTCCCGGGTCGCGCGCGCGGCGGCTCCGGAGGGCCAAACCCTAGCCCGAAAAAGCCCCAGAGATCTCGAGCTCATCTGGCCGCCGCCGGCGCCGGCGCCGGCGGTGGTGGCGGCGCCCGGCCGCCAAAGGTGGAGGGCGAGGAGACCGCACCCCGACGCCTCGTCTGCGCGTGGAGAGGAGGTGTTTCCGGCGGGTCGCGAGGGGTGTCGCCGCTGCTCGCGGTGATGGCACGGAGGAGGGCAGGTGGACGGCCGGAGTGGCGGCGCGGCGCGGGATGGTGCGAGAAGGTGGAGCTGCGGCGCGTTGTGGAGCGGCTGCGGCGGCCCGCGGGCCCGATCTGGGCCGGCCTTGGGCTGGAGGGCCGCAGCCGCTGCGCCCCGGAGGAGATGGCGCTGGCGGCGTGCTACGGCGCCAGTGGCCTGTCGCGGGGCGGCTGCTGCTGGGGTGTGGTCGGCGGTGACCGTGCGCCGTGCTGCTGGTTTCCGGGCTGCGGGGAAGCGGAAGATGGCTGGCAGCAGGTCGGGCTGCTGGGGCGTGCTCAAGGTGCTCGTCGCCACCCTGCCAGTAACAGATGTTTGCCTCTCGTCGGTGTGTGCCCGACCTTCCGTGGACTATGGGGCTGTTAGCAGGGCTGGAGAAATCCCTATGCTGTTGCGGATGACGGCGACGCCTGCGGGCGCCGTCACCTCCTTGGAGGCGTCATCTAGGCCCTCTCCGGCATGCCCCCTCCCGTGCAATGGGGGAAATCCCAGACCTAGCTTGCTAGCGCAGGCAGTAGCGGCGTTCGTTGTTGCGTCGTCCCCTCATTGGAGGTACTGTCCGGATTGCTCGTGGAGTCCCTTGTCGGCGGAGTCAAGGTCGGTCGCTACCCGGAGCGTGGGCCTCTAGGGCGCAATGTACACCGTTGTCGCCATCTCCCTGTCGACGCTACCTTCAGTTCAGGCTGAGCCCTGCTGTCCACTTGCCGATCTTCTTCTAGGCGCTATGGGTGGGTTGTACGTCGGCAATGCCTCTCTGAAGTTAGGGTCATGCTTCTGAGATGTCTGCTCCGGTTGTGACGCGGTCGAGTGGTTTCTGTGCCCTGAATCCTCGCCATCTAGGCTGGGTTTTGGCTAGGCATGTCTTGTTGTGTGCTCTTTGGGTGTGCGTTGTAAGCCGGTTGGCATCGCGTGTGTTGTACGGTTTTTGGGTCCGATTTCCCTTATAAACTGGATCACTATTCTTCTAATCAATGAATTTAGCAGTTCTCCTGCTAACATTCAAAATCCCTCATCTTGTACTATCAGCTCTGGTGCAGCAGCATTGGTACGCCCATGGTGGTGGGCTGGTGGCAAATTGGAACCGTAACAATAAAAGCTGCTTTCTTTCGTATCTTGTCACGTTTGGGAGAGGTACGGTGTCTGGGGCCATCTCCCCTCCCCGATGGACGGCACAGGACATGAATAAAACCTTTGATTGAATTGCATGCGGATGCGGTACCTGTCAAAAAAAATTTGCATGCGGTAAGAATTTTCTTTATAGACTAGTTTGAATTTATTTTTATCTATGATAAGTATGGCAAGTGCATAACCCTTCGAGAAAATGCATACATGTTTTCCAGGCGACCAAACAATGTATATATTGCACATTCGTGTGTTTAAATTTCTCTACTCAAAATTGCATGCCACTTCTTCCGCAAAAAAATTTGCATGGTATTTTTTTGCGGGACATTGCATGATATTTAGTTGCCAACTTAATTTACTCTTTATTTTTTTACAAACTTGTGAAACGAACATGCCCTAAATATATAATATGTGCACTATGGACTATTCTATATGTCACTAGTTCTTGAGCGAATTTGTGTCACTAGTGGAACTTGGCGGTGGGCACCATGTGCTTATTGATTTTGTAGTTTGGCCAAGTTGTTGATTTTGTACGTGGCACCACGTATAACTCGTACTTTGCCTTCCAGGAGTTAGCTCTCCTTGACCATAGGCATGATGTTTTTGCGCCACCTAAACAGGGATGATGGGAATAAAATATATCTCAACCAGATGTTTATTGTTGGTCTGTAATCTTAAACTGGTTTTTTTTTTAAAGGGGAAGTCCCAGCCTCTGCATCGAATTGATACATACGGCATTTATTAACTCTTAAACTGGTTCCTACAAGATGTCGCTACCGTTAGCCGTGGGGCTTTATTAATCTAAAGCCGGGCAATGTGTCTTTTATCTAAAAATATATATCTACTTATTCATACCCCAAACTTCACCATGGAAGGTAACGACTATACAGCAATGGAGGCGACCTTGAAGTTCTATCAAGTTTAGACACGGTAGCCAAGACTTGAATCCCGCATACGATGAGTGTGTTTTGCATTTAACCTCTATGAAGTTCAATATTCATACTCTCAATATTTATACTCCCTCTATGTCAAAATATAGTACATCTTAGTTTTTTCAAAAGTCAAACGATTTAATGCTTGACCAACTATGTAAGAAAAATAAATCAACATTTACTATGTCATATACATTATGGAAGTATATATCATTAGAGTTCTAACAATATTGATTTGATGTGTTATTGTTGTTATTAATCATAATCTCTTATTTTTGTTGGTTGTTATCATGTTGTCACAATTGGGCTATTATTCCGACCGGAGGCATCAGGTGACTGTGGTACTCCTTCTATAAAGTTACATGATTTGAAGATTTTTCTTTGAAAATATGTACAAATACTAAGGGAATTTAAAATTTTGAGTGGGGGGTTACGCCCCCACTCGGATGTACTTGGGTCCGCCCTGTTCATAAGGGCACTTCATCGACGATTATGCTCACGACCTAATGGATCTAGAAACATCGCAATGCAATGGTCTTCGATAGCATGATTCCTATCGCAACTATCCTACCCGTGATGATTCCATCTAGAGCTCATTGTTGGGCAAACACATGAGCAATCGGCATACGTTGTTTGCTCATTCTCAAGCTTCTATATAACCCTTTTTTATCAATCAATGCACCGAAATGTTTTCACGAGAGGAAAAAAAAGTAGTCGCAAATTTCTTAATTGTGTGTATCTTTTGTTGATAAAAACATCACGCAATGTGATCCTGGTTGAATTTCAAATAGCACATCCGTACTGATGCTTTCCAACAAGAATCAAAATCACATAACAAGTTCGCGTACTCTCGAAAAAAAATCACATAACAAGGTAAGCATCACGAGAAGCAATAATGAACTACGAAATCCCCAAATTGCATGCATGACACTTCAATCAGAAAACGATCAAAAGAGCACTGTGACTACTAACAAGTCTGGCAGCAACGTGATGTGATTACAACACATTTGCAATAGAAAGGTAGTAGTCGGAACTCCGTTACTTGATGTGTGCTGTAATTGAGTTCCGAGACTAGCTACTAGTTTACCTGATTTTTACAAGGGCATAATGCGCCAAGGGCAAATCTGGCCGTCCGTTTTGGCCGTCAGATAGCCGAAACGGACGGCCCAGATTTGCCCTTGGCGCCATATGCCCTTGTAAATGCTTTTACCTATGTGCTGTAATTGAGTTACTTGCCTTCAAGCTTTGCCTGGATATTACTCTCCCTGCTTCTCTTCATGCATTCCCTGCATCTTACTCTGTCCCTGCTTCTTCTCTTTGAGGAACTCCGTGAGACCTCGGAGCGCGATGTTGGGGTCATTGGTCCTCAGCAGCATCTCGGACACCTCGGCCGGCGTCACCTGCACCGCCGCCAGCAGTTCCTGTATCTCAGGGAACAAGGGGTGGTCGTCGACGACGAAGTAGTAGTGGAGGGCAAGCGTCTTGAATGCCTCCCAGCAGCAGAAGCCCATGTAGATGTGCATGTCCATGCGCCCGGGCCGCAGCAGCGCTGGGTCCAGGCGTTCCTTGTAGTTGGTGGTGAGGACGATGATGCGCTCCTCGCCGCTCGTCGACCACAGCCCGTCGATGAAGTTGAGCAGCCCGGACAGGGTAATCTGAGGTTTCCGAGCGCAGACATGCACACATCGGCATTAATATGTGTACTTGATAGTTGATACCTATACCTAATAATAAAAACATTAAGTTTTCTTCTCGTACGTCATTTTTTGTTCTGATTTTACCCTCATACCAAATCACATATTTATCCACCACTGCCACCCATAAGTAAAAAAAAGGTTCGTTTTACTGTTTGGTTCCTTTTCTTTTCTCCCCTCTCCAAACGAACGGCGCCCAGGAACGGGCCGGCGAGCTGCGGGATACAGAGGCGGTCGCCGCACAGGGGAGAAGCTAGCCACGCGGGGGTAAGAACGCGCCCGGCGAGGACGCAGCAACGAGAGATCTAGATGCAGGGCACGAGAGCGGGATGGATGCGTGACTTACAGGCTCGACGGGGGACAGATGGACAGTGGCGCACTACACGCAGGGGCGTGCCGGCAGCTGACGCGGAGTGGAACGAGGCGCCCTCGCCGGGTAAGTCGACGGGAACGGGCGGTGGGCAGCTAGCAGCGTCGCGCCGGGGGATGGCCGCGGGGGTCGCCCGCGATGGGAGCGAGAGCGTGACATCCTATCCCTTTTCAAGGCCGCTCAAGGCCGTGCAACTCCGGCGCGGACGCGGCAGTCAAAGCCCTGAAAGAGCTGCTTGGATGACCTTCTGCTTTCCCCGGCATGGCTGCTTCAAGGTCCTCGGCCTCGAGGGAAGCAGGAGTGCGAGCTGATCTACGCGCTCAGGAAGCTGTGACGACGCCTACAAGCAGAGCTCCTCAACGGTGGCAACATCAGGCCACGACTATCCTATGTCGCTCTGTGCCCGGCTGGATGCCAGAGCATCTTCTTCCTCCATGAAGAAGGATCTTCAAGGATCTCCATGCGGGAATCACTACCGGTGCAGCACCAAGTGGCATGCTCGTGGCTGTGCAGGTACCTGCTTTTGGAGTTCATTGCGATGCGGTGGAGAAGACCCGGGACCCAATTGCTTTTTCTTTTTTTGTTCCAAGGTCTTCTATGTAATTTGGAAGCCCCCAGCTGTAATTCTTATGTGCTCTAGGGGTCTTCCTGTAAGATTGTACCCACCGACAGTTTGTGTTTAATGCAGCTTCCAGGCCTTTCGGGCCTTTGCCGTTAATAAAAAAAAGTGCTCGCCGTTCCCAAATGATGTCTTCGCCTCCAGTGTGTACTGCTTGTGCGTCAGGTTGATAAATCTTTGCGTTCGCTTCACACAACCCACTGTGGAGCTCCAACCAGTGAGTCCTCGTAGTTTGTAGATAGACGACCCCGTTGATGCGATTTTCAAGTTACGTTGTTTAATCTGAAATTTTGGACCGATGTGATGACCATCTGTTTTTTTTTTTGGCGCATGACATGCAGTTCTTGATTTCTAGGCTTGATGTATGTACTACCTTAGTTAGATTTGTTTCTGTCAGTTGGTCAAGCTTATAGCTTGTGAATACATCTACCTAATCCTTAAGCACAAAATGCAGTTTGGGTAGCTGAAACTTTGGCGCATTGTGTTAAGTTTTTGGGCTTCTAGCTTTTCATTAGGCCAGGTGGCCGAAGAGAACGAGGCGGTGGCCGGGGACACACGCCCGATGGTTTCTTCTCTTCGTATAAAATTGCGAAGAAGTATTTTTGTTCACCGAGTTTTTTTTATTTTAGTTTGAGCATTTAGGAAGAAAAATATATCAAAATACGAAGAAGTATTCTTGTTCACTGAGAATTTTTTATATTCCAGTTTGAGAATTAAGAAAAACAAGTTAGTTGAACAGAACTTTTGTATTGCTCTTTGACAGAAGAATATGCCATAGAATCGACAATTTTATGTAAAACGTGGCTACCAACTTCCATTAGTGACACACCAACGAAATATTTATTAAAAATAAGCCGTAGCAACGCACGGTCACTTTTGCTAGTACAGTGAAAACGTTCGCAATTACCTCAGTATTGCGCTTGTGCGGCGCCGGGATGTCCAAGAATTCTGATGAGACACCGCCGTCTTTGTCGCCGATGAGCGCCGGCGTCTTGCTCTCCTTGCCGTCGACTTCCCTCGACATGGCATCGCAGCAGCAGTCGATGTCCTCGATGACGAGGATGGACTTGTCGGACATGGTGACGAGCAGCCACTGCAGCATTGTGTTGTTCACGTGGTTGAGGTCCAGGTCGTAGATGTCGTACCGGAGGTGGTTGGCCATGGCGGCGACCAGGCTGGACTTACCGGTGCCGGGCGGACCGTAGAGAAGGTAGCCGCGCTTCCACGCCTTGCCGATCCGCCGGTAGTGGTCCCTCCTGTTGGCGAAGAGGTCGAGGTCGGCGACGATAGACTGCTTGAGCGTCGGGTCCATGGCAAGCGTGTCGAAGGTGGCCGGGTGGTGGTGGTTCAGCCTGGACCACGAACGCCCCTCGTTCAGGCAGATCTCGAGCGATTGCTCCCGCAGCCTCGTCTCCTCAGCCGCCGCCATGACGTAGGGCACGTACGTCTCCATGGCCATGTTGGCGTGCTCCGCGCCGAAGCTGAGCCTCAGCAGGAACTTGTGGTCTCCGCCGCTGCCGTCCTCTCCCATTTTCGACTTGTTCTTCCCCCCTCCGCCGCCGTTGGTCATCTCGACGGACGTCCACGTGAACTCGACGCCGTCGAAGACGTCGATGGTGGAGTCCCCGGGCTCGATGAACAGGCGCTTCGTCCAGCTTCACAGGCCACCTTCGTCCCTGGTCGTGGACAGCGTGAGCCCGAGACGGTGCATCGTGCGCAGATCGAGCCTGGAGGACAGGTACGTACGCGCAGCGTCGAAGAAGAGGTTCTCCTCGCGACCGCCGCCGCCGGTCTTGCTCCGCACGACGAGCGTGCGCCGCTCCTTGGCACCCCAGCCTAGCTGCGCTCGGAGAACGGACGCGCCCCAGCGCACCGCGGCGCGCAGCTCGTCGGGGAGGAGCTCCCGTGCCATGCTCCTCGCCAGCATGGCGTACGCGGCCGCCGAGGCCGCCGAGCTCAGCGCCTTCCGGTACGCGTCGGCGGCCTTTCCGCCATAGGCACCCGCGTTGGCTGGTGAGAGATCCATCTGCGCCGCGGTCGCCGGTGCGGAGGGGCGCTTCTTGGCTAGTTGGTTTGGTTTAAAGTTGCGCCGTGCGAGTGAAATTGCTTGATTTCACGGTGCGCGGTTGCATCGTGATGGCAGTGGCACCAAGGCAGCTAGCTACGCGTTCGAAGCTTGACTCGTCAAACTGGATGTTTACTTTTTTGAAAAGTACTGTAAATGCATGTTTACTGCGTGACAGCGTGAGAGCATCCCTCACGTTTACTGCGTGAGAATGGGTCAGTATATTTTTATAGTGCCATAACCATAATTATATTTTCAAACTTTTTGCGAAACACAATACAACACAGACACTCACAAACACGCACGTACACTCACCCCTATGAACGCACACACGCACACCCTACCCCTATGAGCACCTCCGAGAGCCTGAGCTGGCGGATGGTCTTGAGATTGACGAAGTCACCACGGACGCCTCGCTGTCGACGGGAACGTCGCCTCCCACTGAAGAATATTTCGCCTAAATGAGAAACACCAGCGTCAAACCTGGGGGTTTGAACTCTGATGGGCTGGGGTACAACCACCCTCCTAACCATCTTGCCACATGCAAGTTCTCATTTTCAAACTTTTTAAACGTAACTCATCACATTTTTAAGTTGAATTCTCACTAAGTACCCGTTACAATTTATTCGTTGAAAAAACAATAACACATCATATTTAAAATTCCACTATAAATTTTTTCATACTCAAACTTGTTAATGAAAGTACCTACCAAACTATATGCACTAACTGAAGCAAATGCCGATTATAGTTACTTTCTCTGATTCTAAAAAACTGTCAGGTGATTAGATTGTTTCCAGCTTTTTTATCGGATCAGAGGTAGTAGCATTTAAGGGGAGATTTATGTCTTTCGTAATACTCCCTCTGTTCACTACTATAAGACATTTTAGATATTTCAATGTACACTAGATCAAAATGAGTGAATCTCACCCTCACTCTAAACTCGTATTAAAAAAATACACGAGCCAAACAGGCTGGACTGAGCGGAGCTCAACTCGTCTCGGTCAAAATGAATAGCGGGTCGAGCCCAACTCGCCCCGAGCCGCACAAAGCTCGGGCCGAGCCCAAAAGAACGAGTTGCACGTCCAGCGTTATATGCAAGTATGCACACGGTACTAAAACACAATCTGGCTGGACATTTCTCTTGCCACTTTGTCAGACTACCCTCACCGATCCCACCACCTTTCCATCGACTACCTCTCTAGCTAAGGGCAACTCTAACTAAGGCCCACTTCCTTCCCCATTTGTGTGTCCGCATCATAAAAACCGAGCTCCAGCGACACCCTCTAACCGAATAATTTTTCTGTGTGATGTTCCTTTGGCTCCAAACTGGCCCTAGACTTTGGCCAGTTTAAGGGCAAACAGACGCTGGCCGGTGTGCGTGTGTCTGCTCCATGTCCGGCTTTGCCCAGTTGCCAGCCAAACAAAGGTCACCTCTCGTGCTTCTCTCTCTCCCCTCCCCCCTCTCTCCCGAGTTGTCTCAGTCCCTCTTTTGTTCAACGTGTTGCCACACGTCCATCAACGTTGAGACCACCCTCTGACAGCCATGACATAGCTAGACCCCGCTGCCTCTAGCCACCCACAACACCACATGTTCACTGCGCGCCTTTTCGGGGCACCGATGAGGTCTGACAGCTGCACGAGTCAAGCTAGCTCTCGCGACTCCTCGAGTGCACCGCCGACCACGACATGGTCTTTATCTGCGATGCCTATGGTGGTGTCTACTTTGGCCCCTCGTAGATGAATCTGAGTTGTTGAAATCAAGCGCAACAACCTCAGAACGTCGGTCCCCAAACACCACAGATAGAGCTTTCTTTCGTTCTATATTTTTCATTCTGAATCATGAAAATGGAGAAGATGTCTTATGATGATCAACAACTGGTATGCCCATGTGTGTATGAAGCACGGCTAGATGGTGCAATTGATGCTTTGGTTGCCCAAAAGCTATGTGTTTTCTTCGTTTCTTGCATTGCTTCATCTAGTGTCACTGCGTCCTTTTGTTGTTGAACCCAAACACTGTAATGATTTTTGTTGAATCAAACAGGAAGTGTCGCTTTGGCTCCCGCGCTCACATGCTCATGCACGAATAAAAAACATAAAACATTGCAAAAAAAAATTAGAAAACAATTGGTGGTGAATATATATAAAAGTATTCCAAATACGTGCCAAATTCATGATGAAATTACACGTATGGTGCTTTGTGCAAAAAAACAAATCAGTGCTCTATTTTAAAAAAATCTCATTTTGGCCACTTTTTTTTTGCAGAGAGTACCACAAATGTCATATCACCACGAAAATTGGCACATATGTCGAACACTTATATATGTTCGCCACACTTTTGTTCATATTTTAAAAAATGTTTTACTATTTTTCTATGTTTTTATTCTGGTAGGAGTATATAACCTCAGGAGCCATTGTGAATTTCCGAATGAAATATGTATTTGTTAAATTTTATATGTGAAAATGAATAAGAAAGACATGTCGGGCTCTACTGTGTCGACGCGGCCTAGGCTAGCACCATGCGGCCCAGCACAAGTCGGGTGGTTCTAATGCGAGTTCAAGCCTGCTTGAGTCGAGTTTTTTTAGAATCAGTTTAACTTGAGATTTTCTAGTTTGATTTCAAACATGAATTAAACCATGTCGATGCAAAATAGTTGAGAAAAAACATTGTTGCAGTGTACGTTTGTTCAGACTTGGTCACGGATTGACCTGTGTAAGAGAAAACCTGTCCGTGGTTTCAGTGGATGCAGCCGTGCAGAGCGCTTCCGCTCCAGTTTCCAGTTATAGAAACTGAGCATTTGACAGCTCCTTGGAGGGGACGAGCGGAGAGAGCCGGAGCGGGAAAAGCAGATTCGATTCCTCCGTCCAGCACCATGGGCGTCATCGCGGTCGTCGCTGATACTGAGGCTGCTGCCATGGCGGGCCTGGCCGGTCACGAAGGCAAGTCCTACGTCAGTCCGTCTGCTCGGCCTCCGGCAGCTAGCGCGGCCTTGACCATGGTCAAGCGGTGGCGTGCAGGGTCGCTCTTCGGCTTAATCTGAAGTGACGTTGCAAGGGAATAGTTTCACTCTTGGGGTTGCAATTGCTTTTACCATTCGGTGGCATGTGAATATCCATTTGCAAGCGAGAGGATCCAATGCCATGTGGGCGAACTTATGAGCACAAGGAGATCCACTAAGAAAATAAAAGCGATCTATAGAAATTCAATGAAAACATGCACCCGTTTTTTAATCCCGGCTACTTGCTACATGGAGTTAATTGCACTGGTGGTCACATAACTCGTCGGGTATGTGCACTTAAGTCACACATCTGGATAACGTGATTTTTTGGTCACACAACTAAACTTTTGGTGCACGCTGGTCACTAACCCCACATGTCAGTATGTTTTCCGTTGTAGGAGGTCACGCGCGTGGCACGTGATGCTGACGTGTTCACATAATCTTGCAGAAAACCCCCTATATTTTTGAACATTTCGCAAAAAAAACAAATTTGCTACCATTTTTTGAGATAATAGCACAATACTACCAGTTTTCTTTCATTCATGCACTCTACAGGATGATCGACCAAATCTGCTCAGTTTATATTGTATTGGATAATAAAGCAACAATTCCAATCAACTATTGCAAGCATGATTTTGGTTTGTATTTGGAAAAGAGCCAATCAACCCAGCAAGCTGTTCGCAGATCAGAAAAAAAGCAAATCAAACACGACCACACATATCTCCACTAATATAAAAAGACCCAAAGGGTGGCTGATCCAAATAACGTCAGCCCTTAGATTACCGTCACCTAATGATCCAGATTAAACCAATGATGTTTGCTCCGTACTAAGAACCGTCCATCCGCTTAATTCAACGTCCAGAATTCACCCAATGTTGAGCCCATCTCCCGCACCATCATCTCCACTAACCCAGAAAGGAAAAAAAGGAAAATAAACCGCACGCCGCGGAATCCCCTTGCGCGCCGACGACCCCAGCCGCCCACCGCCGCGAAGACCCCGGCGGCCAACCGCCGCGACGACCCCTGCAGCCCACCGCCGAGAAGACCTCTGCACGCCGCGACGACCCCTGCACGGCGCGGAATCCCCTTGCGCGACCCCAGCCGCCCACCGCGACGACCCCTGCCGCCCACCGCTGCAACGACCCCGGCGGCCCACCACCGCAACGACCCCTGCAGCCCACCGCATAGAAGACCTCCGCCGCCCACCGCCGCGGCGACCCCTGCCGCCCACCGCTACAACGACCCCTGCAGCCCACCGCGGAGAAGACCTCTGCCGCCTACCGCCGCGGAGACCCCTGCCGCCCACCACCGCGTGGATGGGTCGCTGCACAGCCGCCAACCACGACCAGACGCGACGTACATCCCAGCTGTCCTACTCGCCCTCCCGAACGCGGCTGGCTGGAGCTGCGGACGAATCAACGCGTTGAGGTAACTCAGCACAATTTTTTTGATCGTCTCTGTTCTTGAACAGCTCCTCCAAAACTATTCTCTGTTTACCAGCACAAAAAGACTGAACATCCATCTTGTATGGATAAAATCTGCATGTGACTAAATATCATCAGTATAGTTGAGCTTTGTTTGAAAAAGTTTCAGAAGTTTGGCAAGCTCGAATTAGTTTGACCTGTCAGTGAATGTGCTCCATATATGTCCGGAAAGACTTGTCAAGAAAATTGAGTTCCTGCTGCTGAACCGGAGGCAGCAGAGGCTTCTTTTCCATGTAAAAACCTGGTGGCATGCTTTTCAAAGATATATTTTGTTTGGAAGGACTTCTGTATATTTGAATGTACTAGATTGTAGTGATGGCCTTGTGTTTATAGATCTTCTACTTGCACCTATTATCTACAGCAGAAGATGGCTCTGAAACACTAGCTAAAATTGGTATTTGAAAGATTCCTGACCGTTGAAAAAAGTTCTGCCACTAGCATGTTTAGTTTCTTTGTGCTTTATTATCTAGCAAGTTACTCATGTTGTCTTTTCAAAATTCTACCACTAAATTTTTTGTGTAGTCATCCAAGTGTTAAAATTGGGGCGCAAAGGATTGGCCAGGAGGTCGGGTGACGAGGGGTTAACTCATCAAATCCCATGGTTAAGGACCTAGGGTTGAGATTATGGGGAGAGAACGTGGTAGTACTGATAGTTTCGTCGGCTGACAAGCAGAGGCAAATATTCACCCAGGTTCAGGCCTCCGGAGAGTAACACCCTACTTCCTGCTTCTCTGGTATTGATCGTGTGAGATTATGCGGTTACAGGGAGGCTCCGACGAGATGTCGATCTCGCTAGAGCTTTTGGTGGTTCGAGTATGGCTTGTCCTGGATTGACGACCCTCCCAACCTTTATATAATAGGCTGGGTCTCGGGAGTTCGTAACCGACCCAGATTACATGTAAGGAAAGCCTAAACCGACTATCCCTATGGCTAATCTTGGAGGATACTCCATCTTGTTGGGCCTTTCGTCATGGGTTTCATGTAGGCTCTTGATAGTTGGGCCTCAGTCGACACGTGCACCAGGTACCCTTATGGTAGGGTACCCGAGATGTATATATCCTTGTCATCGGGTACACTATTTTCAAGAGAAGTGGGAGCAATGGCAGGAAAACCATGATTCTTCCGTCCTGATATCATGTTGAAGTAGAATTATCTTTAACTGTAAAAAGGATGGCATATTTCATAAGTTGTTATTTCTGCATATTCTAAGAAGGGATCTATTATGTCTCACTGTCTCAGGACCGAACAAAATTAAGATAGAAATAGCTCCTCAAAACAAAGGTGACATTTCTTGATTGACCTTTTATGTTTTTTGCCCTTAACATAAATTCTGTTTTACTCCTACCGATATGATAATTTTCTCAAAACTACAGAAATATTGCTAACCATTCAAGAATGTTTTTCTGAATCGGGTCTGCATTTTTGTAGGCATCTACAACAAGTGCAGTTTATAGTGGTCAGTGGTCAACCCAAGAAAACGAGGGGAGTGAAAAGGAAACCCAGTGAAGCGGAGATGGTCAAAGATGTGTTCAAGACTTCAAGTACACGGCTGTCTTTTATTAAGTTCTTCTGTGGTATTAATATCCAGTTAAATCTTCCAAAAATGGTGTAGTTTTCTACTTCCTACAGGTAGTATTCTGTAGTATTCTGTTAAGCTAGGTCTTTTGCACTGCTACTTCACTGATTTATGTTACTTCTTGTGCCCCATGTGCAGCTACAACCCAGTGAAGTACGCTGGCTGAGATGAAAAGATGATAGGAACATGGAAGCGAGTTTTGCCAGCATTCAAATGGAAGAGAGAAGAAGATATATTTTAATTATTTGTCATTGAATCTTCGCAGCGATAGGAACATGGAAGCAGGTTTTGCCAGCATTCAACACAGGCTTTGTGTTGTTTTATTGTTAACGATGATCTTTTCCTAAACTGTATTTATTTTTTCCTTGCCTTTTTGCTTTGGACACATAGGGCAAAGCTTATAAGAAAAGAGGATGGCCAACAATTACTCATGATTCATGAAGAAGAGAGGCGTGAATGGACGAACAGGAAGAAAAAGCGACGTGTTCAATCCTAGAAGCCGTTGTTACTGCACTTGACGTGCACCTTCCCTATTCTGGCACATTAGGATTATAAATATTTTGCTAGATACTTGCACGGGACCCCAATGCTTTCATTTTTTGGCCAGAGAACTCATTTTTTCCTTAAATATTTGACAAACGCTGATTCTATTATTTGATGATTAAATGTACTTAATTAAAGAAAACTAAGTTATTGATTTGATGAATAATTGGATGTAACCCAGAAAAACAAGTAGATTGAACATGTTACAATCATCGATTTACACAAATACTTTTCATGGGCAAGTTTTCAGTATTATTTTCCAGACTACTGGTTTATTATTAATGTAAACAAATATTTATAAATTCTCTCTATCGCAATACATTTTACACTACATCCGATCAGTTCATTTTGATAAATTAGACTTTTGCGATAATTTAATTAATGGTATATTTTCATAATATTACACGTGCATTGCACGTGCACGATTACTAGTGTTGAGAAGTAACAAAAGGACCGATCTAATCGAACACGACCAGCTTCTGGTACTACTCGCCAGCGATGGCCGCATTCATGATGGCCTCAGGAAGATCTGCTGCATCACGGATCAATGCCACCTAGTTCCAGATCCACGCCATTCGTGGCCGATCCGGGACGAGGTCACCGCCGGCCGCCACGACAGAGTTCGTGGTCGCGCCTGCGCCTACCTCCTAACCAGCGCCGTTGCCGAGCTGGGGGAACTTCTACTTCGTCGCTTGTCGGGACAGCGGCCACCAGCGCTGCCGCGCGCCCAGCCGGTCTCGACCACCACCATGGTTGGGCCGAGTAAGCCCAGATCCAGGCAGCCCTGCACGGCCGCGGCCTCCCTAGCCGCGCGCAGGTCGCTGGACGCGGCCCGCCGCCCGCCGAACTTCGGACGCCATTATTGGAGACAAAGAACAGTGAGCTTGAGATCCACTGTAGGAGAAGGCTGTAGGAAAAGGAAGGAAGGAGAGAAAGGGCATTGAAAGACGGCCCCACGTGGCAGAAATATTGCCTAAACTACCCATGTGTGCTAAACTGGATCCTGCCGGGGCAAAGTACACGGGTATCTCGGTCAACGGGTCAGAGAGAGTGAAAAAATGTGATTGGACCCGAATTTGGGTTTTTTGTGATACGTACAAAAATACAGGGGGTTTTCTGCAAAATTACGTGTCCACGTCAGTACCACGTGCCACGCGCGTGACCTACTGCAACGGAAAACGGACTGACATGTGGGTTTAGTGACCAGCGTGCACCAAAATTTCAGTTGTGTGACCAAAAATCACATTCTCCAGATGTATGACTTAAGTACACATACCCGACGAGTTGTGTGACCGCCAGTGCAATTAACTCGGCTACATGAATAAAAAAATCGTATCTCAACTCGAATTTCAGTACATCCAACTCAAATACCCAAACATTCTCAGCTATGGTGAAGGAGAAATTAAGGAAAAACAGTTGGAATAAGTTTTGAGTGTCTTCCATACTAGTACACGTGCACGTGCACGTGTAACGCACGTTTCATAATTTATATTATATAGACATGTCTTTTACAAAAAATCTTGTGTCACTGAGTTTTTTCACCGAGCTACTTAAATACGTCTCATAGACAGTGTCTGTGGGTAGCCACGGCCCATGGAATCAATTTTTTTTTTAGAGAAGAGAGAGTTTATATTTCATCACGGGCCAAAAGTGGAGAGTACAGGATAAAAAAAGTAAGAACTCAGATTGATAATCATTGTAATTACATGATATGGCTCTAAATAATGTGCAATGTTAGGATCTAACAAAGTAACAAGGGCATTGAGAATGTAAAAATACCTCGAGTAAATCATGGAATATTAGTACATGTTAATTTGCAGACTCTATCAGACTGACGATATTGAAAGCAAGCAATACATCAGTAAAATACATTAAGCAATATAATCAACCATTGTCGTATAGAAAATCTCTAGATGCACATGCATCATTTTTGCAATCGATCCACTTTATTTGGCCAGCTAGGCGTCGAAACTAACTGAACAACAGAATTCTGCACTTACTAACTAACAACAGAATTTGAAGGCAAGCTTATATGTTAGCTTGCACTCTAAATTATTTCATTCAAATTTGCAGAACTGGGAGGCCTTGAAAGATGGCGTTCACCATTTCAGAACACAGGTTTAGATGGAAAACTTATGGATGGTGTAGCCGAGAGGGTAGGGATTTACTTATCTAGAAACATTTATACTATTAGTGTGAGTTAATCTGACACTTGTTATACGAACCAATGATGGTAGAAGCTCCAAAAAAAAAGTTCAGAGCCAGGCTGAAGATAAATTCATCACGTGGCACTTCAGATGTCACAACTTCAGTCTCATGGCACTGAGCTTTTCTAGCTGATTCGAGCCCACAGCATCCGAGCTTGCAGCCACCTCCATGGTGGCAGCGCAACCTCGTCTTGTCCTAAGTTGAAGTTGAGCATCCAACATTTTTACCGTGAAGCATCACATGCTGCTCCACCTGCTAGCACAAAGCGACCAGATCCGAGTTAGCAATAAAGGGGGTCGATGAGGCTGGCGGCGGCTCTCAAAAGAGCGTTGTAAAATGCAATTTGTATCCTTTTTTACAAAATAGTAGTAGCTAATGCCAACTTACATGTTTTTAAATGAGGTATTAACGCATTTAGTCCCACAACTTGCGCCTCTGATACGATTTAGTCTCACTTCTTGGAGATTGTACGATGCAGGTACCACAACTTGTTTGCCTGGTACGATTTGGTCCCAAATCGCTGTGATGCTGATACGTGTGATGCCACAGTGGATCTTTGCACGCGCCATCTCGTGGTAGTTTTGCACGGAACCCCCTGTGGTTTTTTCATATCGCAGCCGCGACCAGTTAAAACGAAAATTCTGAAATCCCTAACCCTAGCTAGCTCTCCCGGCGCCGACGGCGACCGTCGCGGCCGTCGGACTTGAGGCGAAGGAGGTCGAATTCGAAGGAAGGAGGCGGAGGGAGGCGGAGGTTGTCGAATGGGGACGATTCGAAACTCGGAGCGGCTCGAATCAGAGCTCGACAGTGGCATCGGGTGCGGCCGCGGGATGAGCAGCGACGACCGCGAGCCATGGGCCACGGTTACCGGTGAGGTGTACTGGAATCCGACGGCGACGGTGACAGCAAGAAGAAGATCGCAATTTCCTGCACAGGTTGGCATCCTCTGCCTCGATTTGATTTCAGAAATTTGCTCTGCATTTTTATCTCGTCAGTTAAGCTGACCGTGTTCTGCTCGACAGGTGAATGCTGCTGAATTCCAGTACCAGGACCCGTATGTTAGCAGACGAACCATGAGGGAACTCGAAGATGACAATGTGCTGCTGGTGAGGAAGAATGTTGAATTGGAGCTGGAGGTACAGAAATTGAAGGCCGAGAAGAACAAAATGCAAAAGAAGCACAGGAAGAGTTAAGGATCAGAGATAGGAAGGAATTAGTGATGGTGCTTGTAGGAGCAACTTGTGTAGTGATTTATGCTTGTGTTGTGTGGAATAAAAGCAACCATTTCAGAATAGCATAAATGAATATGCTTGTGTTGTGTAGTGATGTATGCTTGCTTCTAGTTTAAACCAATATACATGCAGCCTTCCATCTCTCTCATAACCCAGAATATGCAGAATTTCCTCAATCCATTGAGTGACCAAGTATCGGCAGTGCAGTAATCAAAATGTGCAGATGTTGCACTAACATAGTCCAACTCGTCTTTCGATCCGCAAAAAATTCCATTGTGCACCACTTCAACTGTGAACAAATTGGTGAAGTCCCCTGTATTATAAACTGCAGCAAACATTCAAATAATTAGCAAAATGGACTACCTTTAGTTCGAGAAACACACATTCAGATACAGATAAACATCTTCAGTTACTATAGCACACCAAATTCCAGGAAAAATCAAACTTTACTAACAAATTGGATACCATTTGCTACACAGAACCTTCATTAACCTCTACATGGCTAAAAGCAACCATTTTTACACAAGCATCCGCAGCAATTTCTGGCCTAAGAATCAGTTTTGCACGACTGCGGAACAGGGTACACGACGGGCAAACATTGATCGAAATCGAAGCTGCAAACCCTTACTAAAGCATTGCCACAACACTACTATCGAGTTCCCCACCGGATTTTCCCAGTAATAATAGAAGAATCGCCCCCGATCATGCACGCAGTGAGACGGCGGCGAAACAGACCACAGCCACCATGGACTGATTCGGGAGGGGAAAATTGACCTACCATACGGCGGCGTGTCGTCGTTGTACGCGCGGCACTGCATCTCCGTCGGCCTCCAGCACTGCACGCCGACCTCGCCGTCGCCGCCTCCGAAGAACTCGGGGAGGTTCGGCCTCGCCGTTCCGTTCTGTTCTGGTTGTTTTGGACGAACGACGCAACAAAAGGTAAGTAACGGAATCAGCGGCTCCGTTTCCGTTAAATCGAACGGCAGCGCAACAGACCGAGGACTAAAACACAATTATTTTTATAATGAAGGACTAAATTGCAAAATGGGTTCATCCAACGTGGTTGCGACGTGGCAGCCAACGTGGCAAAAACAGCGATTTGGGACTAAATCGTACCAGGCAAACAAGTTGTGGTACCTATGTCGTCCAATCTCCAAGAAGTGGGACTAAATCGTATCAACGACGCAAGTTGTGGGACTAAATATGTTAATACCTCTTTTTAAATTTCCCGGAGGAGTCTCTTCTTGTCCTGAATCATGAATCACGATCTTCTCATCCACCTAGAAGATTCCTTAAGAAATTATTTGGCTATGAATTCACCATGGCGTCCTGCAGAAAATTTTGGCGACAGTACCACCAAGATCCTAAAGGTACGAAGAAGGATTTCATTGAATAAAGCTGGTCATGGAGGGTCTGTCACAACCGGCGTTCAGGTGAAGGAGATGGTGGACGCTGTCCATGTCGGCTGCTCCACACAGACAATCAACATAGTAGCTCAAGAAGCTAGTCAAATCTGAAGGACATGTGCATGCACGCGACAGCAAAATCGCCCCGTCGGCATGGAGTAGTCCTCCGCCGCGTGGGCCGGGAACACCGTGCTCGCCCTGCCGTCCACGAATCATCCTTTTCGCCGCGGCACGGGCCGGTGACGCCGTGGCCGTCCACTGCCGGCTCGAGGCCAGCCCAACCTTCTGACACGTCCGGGGCAGCTCTCGACAGCGGCGCTCTGGGCATGGATCCGGGGGTAGAGGACCATGAACGTTGGATCCAGGGGCAGCCTGCACGTAATCACTGCATGGACGGCTTGCAAGAGCTAGGGACGCGATAGACTCGAAGGATCTAGGGACGCGGGAAAGAGCATGGCCGGCCGACCGATGGTCGCGATGTCCAGTGGCAGACGAAGAATCGAGGAAGGCGGCATGTGCAGGTCGCGCGTGTCTAGGAGAGGAGCGGCAGCCGGCAGCAACATTAGTGGACGGCGGCGGCCATGGGGTAAGCACTAAGCAGACACCGGTGACCTTGCGTTTCTTTTTTTCAACCTTAGATAAAAAACGGTTTGACCCGGTCAAAGTTGTTTGATGCTCGACGTGGGGATAATCTGGATCGTTGATTGACAATTTAACGCTATAGATTTAATGTATCCCAACATGTTTGTTCTTTTAATAGTAGTACTAGTTGGAATGTACGTGCAACGCACGTATAAAACAATAAAAATAACGGCTTATAAGAAGGAACACAGACCTGGACGCCACGGTGGCGTTGAAGGCGAGCATGGCCTAGCTCAAAGGCAACCACCTCCCGGGCTACGTGCCACTTGGCGCTCGTCATGCTGAAGATCGGACGGGACACGCTCACCTAGGCCATCTCGAGGGCTTGCCTGCCTGGCTCAGCAAGCTCGGACAAAAACTTATCAAGGTGCCCGCTTGATATAGTGCTTGTCATGCTGAAGCTTGGACATGACAAGCTCACCGATGCTGTCTGTCGGCGTGCCCGCCTGGCTTGGCGCTCGTCATGCAGAAACTCAACATAACACGCTCACTGGCGCCGTCTCGCCGGCGTGCCCGCCTGACTCTACGCTTGTCGTGCGGAAGCAAAACTAAATTTAGAACAAAAGATATTGTGAACGAAAATAAATCAATGGGTTTAAAAAAATTAGGATGTGGATATCATACGGTAACTAACGTGAGACGTATCTTTCTCCGCTCGAGTTTGACCCAGAAAGGAATCCGATCTTCAAATGCGTCTCCGCCTGGTGATGGCCACGGACGGCCGGACATGCATGCAATCCTTCCCCATGTAAAGGTTTAAATCGTAGGAGGAGTCCAACTCTGCTTTGCATACTATCGTGTAGGCAGACCTGATCGCACCTAATTTTGGGTGTTGTGTTCCATCTGGATTCTTTTTTATTCTCTATTTTTCCTCTATACAGCCTGTAACGTGTGCGTGCGAAAGGTTCTTAATCAATACGAACTTGTTTATTCCATCAGGCTGACCTTGCGTTTGGATCGTTGATTGTAAATTGAACGGACAAGATTTAAAGTGTTTGCTACTCGACGCCGGGACAATCTGGATCGTTGATTGAAAATTGAACGAATAAGATTTAAAGTATCCCAACATGTTTGCTCTTTTAATAGTAGTATAGATAAATACATAGAAAAAAGAAAAAGAAAACGTACATAGGTTGATAGGTTGGCCGATTACAAGGAAGGACAAAAATCGGGCGACCCATTGTCGATTAAAGGACAACCCGTATAAAATACCTTAACCACACGTAAACTAGCAGTAAATCATCAAGCCCTCAATGCACCGACCTGATCCAAGTGACCTTGGGTCTTCTCGGGAAGATTCCATGCCAACCTCGACATGATCCACTTCTTCGAGAATTGTCGAGAGCGGTATGGCCAGAATCAATAGGGGAGACACCCGTCGTTTCACTCTAAGAGAATGTCGGCTTTTTGTTCGAGTTGTCATGATTTTACTTTGAGCAAGGGGAGCTTCAACTTCTGTTTGAACTTGCTTATGGGGGAACATATAGCTAGCTTCGTCAGGTTCTTCGGCTTTCAACAAACGTTGGCCTCGTCCACAGACGGCGCCACTATTTGTTGCCGTGGAACAACAATAGAGTATGGGGCTATCTCTTCTCGGGTGGTTGCGGCACAATATTAGTAGGGGTGTGTATGTCGACCTTATAGCGAAGATCGTTGTATACTAACTAACAAGATTGATGCATCGATGTTTTTGAACTTGTTTAGTCACCTTGCTGGAACACAACTTAGTACTATGTTAGAAATGCGTCAAGGGACTTGGTTTCAAGTCATACGCAACTCTTCGATGCCAACACCAAACAAGGCTTGTTCAACATCTATCTAAGTCAGACTAAACCCTTGACTCCCCAAACTAGTCTTATTGTTCTAGTGTCTCCCCTTTATTCCAAAATAGTGAGAGTGAGTGAATTGCATGCCCATTGGTGGTGATCACTAATGAAGATGGATCGGCAGAAGACGACGGCGGTAGCAGCGTATCACCGTGCGCATGTAGCGCGCGCCGAATATGTACCGTATTGTGCCCCGGCTTGCCATTGGGCGGCTTGGTTGAGACTTCTGGATTTAAATGATGTGTGTAGATGTGTGAGGTCAGAGCACTTGGCTCTGATCAGGTCCACCCCTTCATCAGCTGGTAGGTGTAGCAAGTTTTCGCCTCACGGTGTCTTCCGACTGATCAATGTATTTGTCTGTAAGGCTTGTTGGTTTCTTTTATTTATAATAATTGCATCATTTTGATTCAGAGTCGGGGTTCATCCTCCATTTCGAAAAAAATGGGGGATGACGTGTTTATGAAACACCGAGTTTGTTTTCCAGAAATGTTTATGAAACACCGAGTGCCAATACCGGTGCGAGCGCGAGGCTGTTCATACTAGGCTGCGCGGCCCAGCAGGGGCCCACCTCGGGGCAGCGGGACCTTCCCCTCCGCGGATGGACCGGGGCAAGCAGGTTCATTTTGAAATGTGGCCGTTGGGCGTCCACCAACAACTTGCCGCTCAAATCTCCCAAACCCCAACTCCTACCCCCACAATCCCCGCTCCTCTCCATCCCCAAATCCATGGAACCGCTCACCACCCGCTCCAGAACATTCTAGAATTCCTCCCCTCGGTCGCCATGAACCGCCGCGAGCTCACCGACTCCCCCTTCCGCGACGTCTCCAACCTGCACACCCCAAAACCTAACCCCAAATCTCCCTCCCCAGTCTTCTTCACCGCCTCCAAGGCACCGCTCCCTGCCCCAACACCGACGGCCCTCGGCCGCAGGAGACCCCTCGCCGGCGCCGCCACCCCCGGCCGCAGGAAGCCCCTCGCCACCCCCACGCCCCTCGGCCGCCGCCTCCGCGCCCTCGAGCTCGACCAGTCGCGCTCCGCCCGCCGCGCCGAGTCCGGCCGCGAGCGCGCCCTCCGCGCCTTCGCAGCCTCCGCCTCCTCATGGCTCTCGCTCCTGCTCCGCGACCCCTCCGCCTGCGGCTGCTCCCCTGCTGCATCCGCCACATCCACCACACACGCCTCGGTTGGGGCAAGCGCGGCGCGCTCGACGGCGAGCGGGCGCGGGGGAGCAGCCCGAAGCGGCACCGCGGCAGGGACCGCTGTGGGGAGAGGAGGAAGGCCATAACGCCTGCCATGGTGGCTGTGTTAAGGGACTCCCTCCGGGAGGTGTGCAGCTTGGAGGATCTCAAGGAGAGAATGGGCAAGTTCATGAGCACGGAGGCATGCCAGGAGGTGCTCCTCATGATGTGCCAAATTTGCAAGGTGGGCATTTATCTAGGAACTGAAAACAATTAGTTTAACAGGTCCTCCCACCCTGATTACAACATTCGTCAAACCATCAGCGTTTTAGGCGCATTGCTAGATCATTCAGGACAGATGAAATTAGTTGGATTACGGTCATAGTGGCGTGTCCTCACATTCACAGTGTAGCTTTCATACTGGAAATGTTGTTACATACTCCTTAGACCATACATGCATAGTCTGTAATGTTGAGGCTGACCTTAATTTAGTAGCATGGTAAGAATTGCCATTTGCAGCACATAGATGCTAGTGAACAGCGTGTAATCTTATTTAAAAACAACAAAAAAATGGGCAACTGAAAGATTTGGGTGAGTTGGACATGTCATGCTGTATGTTAGGATGCTGCACTTCTATATTGTGGGACACCAATTGCTGTTTGTTTGTGAATGAAAAGGATTTAGCAAGTCGTTTCTCTAGTCATCCTATTGTAACTTAACACTGTCTTTTTAATTTACTCGAGTTAGAGTATCTTAAACTTTTCAGCTGACTTTCAGTCAGAACCATCATTGATAATCTAAGAAGTATTTTTTTCTTTGCAGAACATTGATGAGAGAAGACTGAAGATGAAAGCCCATTGCCCTATCGTTACTGATCTTAGGCTGAAAGAGAACGCGACTAGAGTTTTCATGTGTTACAGTCCAGAGTGGCTCAGGATAGGCTTGCATATTATCCTTGGGGGTGATGACTTGCTACAGAGTGGGTCAAGGAAACGGGAAAAAGAGGTTTCCTTCCTGAAACTTCTTCTGGAGAAGCAATTGTTTTGTCAAAACGTGTCTCCAAAAACTTTTGCTCGCAACAAGGTTGTAGAAGGGCTCCACAGAACAGGTTATACCGAAGCATCGGCCAACATCGTACTGAAAAGAATGTTTCTGCTTGTCGCTGTCCTAGACATGGCGAAAATGGAAAGTGCCCTACCTCTCAAATCTGGAATCGATAGCCTTGATGGTGGATCCCCTCCATTGTTTTGTCAACAAGCCCACATAAAATCTAGCTGGCAAATTATTCAGGGTAAGATAACCGAATCCATCTAATTCTGGTCAATTCTATTTGTGAACCTGCATGTATTTTATTCAACCGGTCATGTCTTCTTTTACTTATTCCTGAATTGTAGAGTCTTTGGCTGAGGCCATGCATGGAGAAGGTGATCTCCTGATGCATCTATCAACCATGGGCTACAAACTAAATTACAAACAGGTATGGTAATACCCAGCGTTACGCTCTAAAAATTGTCCAATAAGTGAAGAACAATAACTATGGAACATAGTGCTGAACATTTGTGTTTTGATTGTAAGTTTCGTCTGAATATTTGGTGATTTTTCTAATTTTGTTTTCTTACCAGCTTGCTCTGTCAGAGTATGATTTCACTATTGGAAATTTATTTGAAGATCTCCAGGATGGCATAATTCTTTGTAGAGTTCTTCAGCTCCTGCTTTCTGATGCATCGATTATTTTGGTATGCATTTTTTGCCCCACGTGAGCTAGATGCTTATTTCAATTGGATTTACAGTGACATCATGCTTTATTTCAGAAAGTGATTGCTCCATCCGATACACATAAAAAGAAATTGCACAATTGCACCATGGCTATCCAGTATATCAAGCAAGCTGGGGTTCCGTTATCTGATGCAGATGGAGTCCTAATTTCAGCAGAAGACATTGCTAATGGCGACAAGGAACTAATTATTTCATTGCTATGGAATATCTTCACTCATATGCAGGTTAATCTAAAAATGTCGTTTAGTATCGTATTATTCCTGTTGAAATTTTATACTGTTATATTGGACGTTTCATTTGTATTGATGATCTAGAAAAATGAATTCTTCCATGTTCAGATTTGTTTTTTCGGTCATTCACAAGCAGCATTACAATAGGGATATGTTGTACTTCTCAACACTATGTTCTTCCCTCAGTCTAAATAGTATACCTGATAACTGTTACTTACCTAACACTATGGCACAAACAGTGTTAAAATTTTCCCTATGGTGTCCTGCACCGTGTAGACTATTTGTTGTAGTTACTCGTAGGAAAAAGTTATGTTGCAAATAGTCATAAATTATCTCTAGCTTGTCATTCTTCAAATATATAACCTTGTGCTCTTGTGCAGTTACCCTTGTTGGTAAACAAAACTTCGCTAGCTCGTGAACTATCCAGGTTTAAAGCACCGGCAGTGGTGAGTTCCTTGTACTCGGATTGCAAGGTGTATTCCTTTAGACTTCAGTAAATCGTTCCTTATCGAACAATGTGTTAAAACTGGTTCTTGTTCCATCAGACTAGAACTGAATCATATGGCTACTTACTTGTGTAACTGTACTAAAAGTGGTCTCTGTTTCTCACTAAAATATTGCGGCAAATACTGCCTGCACTAACAAAAAAAACTATATTAACTCTGTTCCACTGCACTTTGCATTGAAGTTTCATCACTAAACAGTGATAACTCTCTGCATTGCACTGGCAGAAATGTACAAGACATATGTGCTTTGCAGTAACAATGTACTATTGCTCTAGTAACAGACCAGAATTCCATGACAAAGTCAACACATAAGTCTGTTTCTCTATTTGTGATTTTGATTGGGATAATATTAGTTCATGGTTTCACGAGGCGCTCTATTTCCTCCATTTCAGGAACAATCAATCTCTGAGACCAAGTCGCACATGGGCTTGCTTTACGATTGGATTCAGGTAGGTGTTATTTTCTTTATGTAGCCCATTTGCTCAAATGTATGAGTCTGTACTACCACCATGATTAAATTAATGGCTAGTTAACTACCTGTGCTATGCCCTTAAAAAGTTTATTTTATGCATGATCCCAGTATGGTTGAATATCCATCAATACGTTTTTTCGTAGTGTCCTTGCATTTGTAGGTTGCTGCCATTTCTCATTTCCGTTGAAAGTAGTTTCATGATATAGGTAGTTTGCATGCTGATGGCAGTCTCTATCTCATATGTTTTGACTTGTTAGCTCATATATCACTTCTATTTCATTTCACCGTTTCGTACCTCCATTACCACCAAATACTGGAACCTCTTGAGCGTACTACTCTTCAAATTATATGGTTTTAACTTTATAATCTCTCTGGCGATCTCACATGTGTTTGTGTGATTTCTACACATATTTTTTCTGTTTGTTTACAGGTGGTATGTGCAAAATATGGCATAAGTGTGGAAAGTCCCTCTCAGATTGACAGGAGGGCTCTGAACTACTTAATAAAACACTATTTGAACATTAGCATTAATGGGTGTCCCCTGAAGGTTGTCCTCCACTTCCGTCAAAGCTCTCTGCTTCATTGTCAATTCATTCCATCATCTTTTCATTTTTGTATCTTAGGTGCTAATTTTTCTTTATGTTGCTTGTTAGGAAACATTTTCTGATTGTCGAAAGGAATTGTTCAGTTGCCATGAACAATATACTTCCACTGATACCATCAGCTGTCCACCTAGCAAAATCGGAGAAGTTCTTGGAGACATTCTTCAGGTAGTATCTTATTTATTTGGAAAATTGCCAGGTGTTTGTTCTCATGTTTTCTGCAATATGCAGGGTTTTCCAGCTAGTGACATCTTAGCCAATGATGTATTATTTGATGAAAAGGGCGCAGTAGTTCTCATTGCATTCCTATGCTCACATCTGACTAATGATAAAAGATTGGTAATATTTCTTTCACATTTTTCTCATTTTATTTTCGTTCACCATGAATTGAACACCCTACATTGACCTGTATAGGAGCAACTACGGAATTTTGTCAATACTAGATTGGACTACCAAAGCCTGCAGAATAAAGCTTATGCGACCGTTGTATCTCCGGGAAAGAATGATGTGAAGTATCAATCCCCTCATACAAATAACACAGATGATTCATGCAGTAACCAGGGTTTGTCCTCTATCTCTCATTTGGTTGTCCTGTTGCTACATTGAACAAGAGGAAAAAAATCTTCGAGGTTTCAATAGTTTGAAGGTTTCTAGCTTCGTAGGCAACATAAGATTCTCTGCAAACAAGTGAAATTTATGTTACTATTTCTACAGAGCGGTCTGCTACAACTATACAAACTCAAATCAGACAAATGATTGCAAGAAACAAATATCATAAGCTGAGAAGATCTGCCATTGTGATCCAGCAGGCTGTTAGGATTTGGATTAGGGAAAGGAAGAGGTCTGAGAACATTGAGCTTTTTGAAAGCCATGAGTTCCTGGAAACTGCAGCTTTGCCGAAAACCGATTGCATAGAAATGTTCCACACGGAGAATGAAACCGTAGCTTGCAAGGATGTGGGTACCTCGATAGCTTCTGCTGCCCCTCAATGCCTTGATAATACTGACAGTATAGACTCAGTCACTATTCTGCAGCTTGGCGACCAACACAGAAACAACGTAACTTCTGCCATTCAGCTCTGCGACAGTGGCCATGACTCTGTAGCATCTCCTACTCCTCATCAGGCTATGGTTAAGAGTGGCTCCATAAATTCCGGAACTAAGCACCTATCTGAGGTTGAAACTGCCAACCCAGTATCAGCCACTAAACTTGTGTACGAGGATGACATGGACTATGGAAGCAATATTTCTTGTGGAGCTTCATTCCAGCATGAACAGCCTCTATCCGCCCAGCTCGATTTCTTACTTTGCAAAGACGTAATGGCTGCTCGAAAGATACAATTTGCATATAGAAGATTTCTACAGGTTAGATCCTCAAGAATGTCTGCTGCAACCAAAATTCAGAGCCACTGGCGTGGTTTCACCATGCGGATGTGTTTCACAAAGCAAGTTGAAGCTATCATCGCCATCCAATCTGTGACAAGACAGAACTTGTGCAGCTGGGCTTTTCAGCGTTATCATGATGCTGCAGTAAAAATTCAGCGTATTGCCAGAGGACATTTCGCTAGAAAGCGGCTATTAGGTTAGTATGTAATTCATTTTTTTGCGGTGGTTAGTATGTAATTCTTCCCTTGAAGCGTCCTTGTTGACTACTGACTGGCACTACTCATGCAGGTTCTGTACCTCGAGTCTGCACTGGCCTTTTTACACTTGACCGAAGTCAGCAGAAAAGATCTCACCAAAGTATTGAACTGAAAATTGTGGTTTACTCAGCCTTAAGGCTACAAAGATGGTGGAGGAAGGTCCTATTGCACCGGTCTATCAGAATATCAGCAATCGCAATTCAATCGTTAGTGCGTGGTTGGTTGGCTCAGAAACAAGTCAAACAAATCACCTGCTCTATCTACGTCATTCAAGTATGTGTGGTATTTTTTCTGCTACCTTCTAGATTGGATAGTAACATATAATGGGGGGAAGGTATGTATGACCAGTCTATTTGCAGAGATGGTGGAGAAAGGTTCTGTTTCTTGAATCAAGGAAACGAGCTGCGACTGCTATCCAGTCCCATGTCCGTGGTTGGATAGCACGACAGGCTGCTATTAGAAAAAAGAAGTGTATAACTATTATTCAGGTCGTGAACAATATCCAGTCAAATGATTCTGTACATAAGACCACTTCCTTTTTCTTTGATATAGATATAGCAAGGACTATTCAAGTTTCCTTTTCATATGATATTCCAGTTTCTATATAGCAATTTTCTTGTACTGTACTTCTGATGGTGCATTTCTTTCATTTGACATTCAACCTACTGAACTTTGCAGTCCTTTGTCAAAGCCTACCATGTAAGGAAAGCTTCAAAGCAAGAAGTTGCTGATGTAAGGTCTAGAATACAGAAGGCTTCGGCACAAGTTGACGATGACATGCGCCTGATCAATAGACTAATTGCTGCACTGTCGCATATCACTGGCTGTAGGAGTATCAGCAGCATTCGACAAACTTGCACGAGACTAAGTAAATATATGTTCTTTAAGTTTACCTTTTCAAGTTTTTCTCTAGCCTGGTTTCATGTAACTGCTATTGCGTTTTTTGTTTCATACAGTCTTCCTCGACACTGTCTTCATCGACATTCTTAGGACTGTACTGTTTGCTGATCCTTTGCTGGGCACTTGCTTCAGGAGTTCTGTGGTTTACTATATCTGTACGTTTTCTCCTCCAGGTACTGCTACAGAACTTTCCGGGAAGTGCTGTGAGACACTTGTCGATGCCGGTGCTGTAGCCATTCTGCTGAAGCAAATTCCTCAACTGAACCGCGGGATCCCTGACCAGGAAGTCTTGAAGCAAGTACTCTATACACTGCGGAACATCGCACGATTCCCAAATCTTCGACCAGTGTTAGCTAACACTCCACAATTGGTTAACACTATTTTCCAGGAGCTACTGAGGTAATTTCTCACAGTATTCAGTTCAGTTTTCAACCATCCGCAAGTACTTTTTTTTTGTCTTCCTGTTTTTTTGAGGTGAAACAGTAATTTTTGGTCATGCGTTAGGCCATGATTGGTTGGTGCCTACACATGCCACACCTTTTGTGCCAAAGCCCAAAGGTGTTGCAAGTTCTGTGGTGAGCAAATATTAGGATACACCTGTGGCAAGACTTGGCAAGAAGTCCTATTTATGACATGTGTGGTAGGGTGCGCTAAGAAAGTGTGGCCCACCAAAAGTGAGGCAAAGAACCAAACACTAGACTAGTAGAGCGGCATTCACCTGGAATGATTACACCATAAGGGCTGCCAGATTGATACTGTTTTAAAATTTGAGCTTTAGTTGTCCTAGCGTTGTGATTTCAGAGCATTGGAAAACATGGTCTGCCTTATAAGCTGTATTTCCTGATATGATGTTTCTCTGTCAATTCCCTCAGGAACAAGAGTGAAGTGTTTTTCATCGCATGTGGTATTCTGAAGAAGCTGTGCGAGACTAAAGAAGGGCGTGAAATTGCTGGGGGCCTGAGTCACCACATCAGAAGGCTGGGCAGTATTGTGCAAGACCTTGAGAAGAGGGTGGAGCTCGACAAGAGGTAAATAAAGAACAGTGACATCCTTGGAAACATACTAGTGAAACGGAATGTAACTGGACCAAACTGTTTTGTGTTTCACTGACTTAGCTGACGGCTTCTCTTGTCTCTGCAAGGCATGGTCGCACTGGAGCCCGTAAGGAGGACAATTTGCGGCGGCTCGGGGAGGCTGCCACCCTCTTCCATCTTCTCACCAACGACCTTTGATCCTTTTGATCGAAAAGCTAAATCTAGTACACGTAGGCCTTAGTCTGAATTGGATCTTACTGTGTGGTTGTTTTGCGTGAATTGTGGTACTCGGTGAGCATCGGCTTGATGTGTGTGACCTAGTGTCTTGCTATTGGAAGGACAACCAATGGAATGTAGGTTCTGACTCGTTTGTTGGCATGACGTTCCCCACTTGTTTTGCTTACTTTTAACTGCGAGCTACTGTGGTGCGTCGTTCTGTGCTACAACTATTGACGAGCCACGGATTTTTTATTTATGAGCCACGGATGCTGGTAAAGCACGACCTTGCAAAGAATTTGCACATACTTCTGCTTATTCAATATTGATAAAATGTACTAGCACATTGCAGTTCATGTTCTCTCATTGGACTCACAAGTGTCAATCACTGAATTAGAATTTGCAACTAAAAAAAGAAAAAAAAATTGTTCAAATTCAAATAAGTGAGCCACTACTATCAAGGCAACATAGTTGATATTCTGACCTGTGGTTGTTCGATGATGGCAATAATTGAACTAAAATGCCATGTACAAGAGACTGCTATCGTATTTCAGACTCTCCACAAAATTTGATGTATTGAAATTACATAAGGTAAGTTTATTTTTGTAAATATTCCATTTCAGTTTAAAAACATGTCATGTTAAAATTTGCACTTAAAAGCAACGAAGCTGGTCCTACTGTTGCCTACTGTATGTTTTGGGCTATATGAAAAACAGGCAGTCTGCTGCATTTTTAATTGAAAATCAATATCTCTAGGACGACTACGGTTGACAAGTGACTTGGAGCAATGAGAGTGCGACCCCTACTATGACACGCATAGACCGTGCACTTTCGTCGGTGGACTGGGACATGGAGCACTCAGATTGCATTTTACAGGCCCTGTCGAGTAATGTGTCAGATCATACTCCCCTCCACTTGGCCTTGAATGCTCTGCGTTCAGACCAAAGAGGCGTTTCCGCTTTGAGATGTTCTGGTTGAAACTTGATGGGTTTGAGGACGCTGTCCGATAAGGCTGGAGATGCGATCCTGGCATTGTTGATCCTTTCAAGCGTCTGGATGCACTTTTTAGGAATCTGGCGGTATACTTGCAATCTTGGGGCCAGCGTAAGGTAGGCAACATCAAGATCCAACTGGCAATTGCCAATACGGTGATCTTTAGATTGGAGCAGGCACAAGATAGGAGGCCTGTTTCAGCGGGGGAGGTTTGGTTGAGGCGTATGCTTAAACTTTCTGTCCTCGGCCTTGCCTCCTTGGAGAGAACTATGGCGAGACAGAGGTCTAGACTACGCTGGTTGAAGGAGGGCGACGCTAATACGCGTTTGTTTCATGCTGTTGCAAACGGGAGACGAGCGAAGAATTTCATCCCTGCCATTAGGGTAAATAATTCTCTGATCACCGATCAGAAACTGAAGGAGGAAGCTTTCTTTGAAGCATATAATGGGCTGTTGGGCACGATGCAGCCTAGGGAGCATACAGTGGACTTGGATTACCTGGGAAGGGAGGCCCATGATCTTAACGAGCTGGATGGGTTGTTCACTGAAGAGGAGGTCTGGGCGACAATTAAGGAAATGCCACCTGACCGAGCGCCAGGCCCAGACGGTTTTGTTGGAGCCTTTTTTCATAAGGGCAGCGCTGAGCGTCCTCCGGAGGATGACGCGCTCCGATCCTCCGGGTCCGCAGCCGTCCGATTAAATTCAATTATGTGGCGATAACGTCGCTTTCCGTCCCCCTTTCCTATGTGCACCTCTGCAACCAGAATTGCTTGGTAGAATCCCAACTCCGGCTAGTAGCATACTCACTTTCAGCTGGCAGCGCCGCCGGCGGCGGATAGTAGCATCACCGTCCAACCATGGCAGCAGAACTGCCATGCCCGGAAGCATCGCCGTTCCAGCGTGGTAGCACCACGCCACCACACTGGCAACAACGCCGCCGGCGGCTAGTAGCATAGCCGTGCAACCATGGCAGCAGGACCGCCATGCCCTGAATTCCTGGAAGCACCATCGTAGCTCCGGCCTGAGTTTCCAGGCATCATATAAATAAGAAATTTGCTACAATGGTTTTAAGGAATTGCATCAAAAGCGGAATTTTTTTGCTACAAAGATTTCAAACATTTGCACCACATCAAGAAAAATTGCATCAGAAGAACATTGCTACAAATGTTTTGTGTATTTGCATCAAAAGGGGAAAGATTATGCTACAAAGCTTCCAAAAAATTGCACCGTATGAAGATAAGGACCAAAAATCATGGAAGAAATTTGCTCCCGGACGCCTTCTGCTGCGCCGCCGCATGGGCTGTCGCAACCGCTTCTCAGGCATCTGCGCCATGGCGTGCTTTCTGCGGGTGAGCAGTCGCCGGAGACCGCCCGCAGCTCCGCCCCTATTCAATGGCAGCACCGCTGCTCTCCCTTTGGAAGCAGAGGAGAGGGGAGAGGGGGAGGAGGCAGTGGCAGAGGAGGGGTAGCCGACAGCGATGAAGTACCTGGGACGGTGGCCGAGCAACAGCCCAAACTCTTGACGGCCATGCCGTTTTTGCAGGTGCGTGCGAGAATGGGAGGAAGGAGAAAGAGACTCGTGGAGGAGATTAATCCTGAGAGGATAGAGACGCGGTGCGTGGGACCCACCCACGTGGTGTGCGCGAGCATGGACGCGTGGACCCGCCGTGGTGAGCGAACCAGAGGATCGATCCTCCGGCTGTACGTTAGCATTTTCCTTTTCATAAAGCTTGGCACATTATTAAGTCGGGCCGATGGCGGCGCTGCTGAAGTTTGGAGTTGGCGATGGGAGAGGATTTGGGAAGTTGAACAGACACTAATCACCTTGATTCCCAAAAAACCGGATGCTATGGAGATTGGAGACTATCGGCCGATTAGCTTAGTACACAGCTTCTCTAAGCTGGTTTCTAAGCTGCTTGCAAATCGTCCGAGACCAAGACTTGATGAGCTTGTTAGCCCAAACCAATCAGCGTTTGTTAAGGGCCGTAACTTGCATGATAATTTTATCCTAGTGAGACAAGTTGCACGGAAAATTAATAGAAGAAAGGAGAAATGAGTACTAATTAAGTTGGATATATCCCGAGCTTTTGACTTTGTGTCTTGGGCTTTCCTACTGGAGGTTTTGAGAAAGATTTTTTTTAGAAACGAGGGGCAAAAGCTTTGCCCCGTATATTAATTAAGGGGGGGATTGCAAGAAAGTAAGTTTGTGACCGAGAGTTGCAACCCAACTACTCTTGCGGCATCAAATTGTCCAAACATTTGGCACACGTGAGGATCCACAAGCGAGCCTCATTTTTAATTCTGTCTAAAACGACTAAAGACGGAGCACTCTTATTTTGAAACACCCTAGCGTTGCGCTCATTCCACACCTCCCACGTGACTAGCAAAGTGAGAGAAGCGATGGCCTTGCGATGTGGAGCAACGTTGGTCATCCGGAGCCACCACTCCGGGAAACTGAGGTCAAACCAATCTCCGGTGTTGATGTTGGGGAGACCTAGCCAACCTTTAGTAAGGTCCCAAATCCTCCTCGTGAAGCGACAATGCACAAGGAGGTGAACAAGAGACTTCGTCGTTTGCTTGCAAAAAGGACAGAGACCGCAATTTGGCCACCCCCTCTTGGCGAGGCGATCGGCCATCCAAACTCTGTTTTGGTTTGCAAGCCAGGCAAAGAACTTCGTCTTGGGCGGAGCCCAAGGCCTCCAAACCGACTTGTGCATGTAGGAGGTGATGGTTCCCATGAATTGCATCTTGTATGCAGATTTGGTCGAATATTCACCGTTTTCAGTGAGCTTCCAACGGATTTCGTCGCCAACTTCTTGGTTTAAATGGACGTTTGTGGTGAGCTCCAAAGATCCACAAACTGCGAGAAGTGGGCTGTGGTGAAGCCTTCGTCAAGGCGCACCTTGCCCACCCAACTAGCCCAGCATTGCCTTTCCGACGGAACAGTTTTTCATACTTGAGCGCTCGAAAATAAGAGGAGCAACATCTTTTGGTTTCCTCCCCCCAGCCATGGCGCATGCCAAAAGGGGGTCTTGAGCCCATTACCAACGGAGATGGTTGTTGCAGCGTAGAAAAGATCCATGTCCTCATTCAGCGAGAGGTTTGGGTGGGTCTTGGCAACCCACAACCATGGCACGTGACATTTTTTTCTCTTTTTTATACCGGCCGCACAAACTGTTTTTTCGATGCGAAACTTTTTTGTACGGATAGAAATTTTTCATATGAATACCCAAAAATTTTGTTTGAATTTTTTTGACATTTTAAAATTCGTATTTTGGGTAGTGGGTGCAGATGCACCTATGAGCCGAAGTGGATTTCCCCTATTCCATACCACTACTATCCTCTCACATACCCTGACATAGGTGGAATACCTAATCCCACGCAAAAAAAAACCTAATATGCCCTCAACTACCAACATATACTATATTCCATACCACTACTATCCTCTCACATACCCTGAGAGGGCTGCCCATGCTCAAGGACACGAGGGCGTCCGATGCTTTCAACAGTCTAGTGCAAATCAAGCTTGGCAATGGTGTTAGGACGCTCTTCTGGAAGGATAAGTGGTTCCAAGGAGCGGCGTTTAAAGAGGTCGCGCCTCTGTTGGTACCTTTGATCAAAACCCGAGAGGCCAATAGAAGAACGGTAGCAGAAGCATTAACGGAGAACAGATGGATGTTGGACATCAAAGAGCCCATGTCATCGGAGATTGCTCGTCAGTGTGTCAGGTTATGGCTAGCAATTCGTACACTGAACCTTGATGTTGTCCGAGAGGACGAGTTCAGGTGGCCGGTCTCGGCGTCTGGGAGTTACTCTGCGAAATCAACTTACCGCACGCTTATGCAGGGACAGATCCGCTTCTCGCTAGCCAAGGGAGTCTGGAAGTGCTGGGCACCTCTCAAGTACAAGTTGTAAATGTGGTTGGCGCTGAACTACCGTATCTGGACCTCGGACAGGCGTGCGAGGCACGGACTGCAGGAGCAGCCAGAAAATTGCAAACTGTGTCTGCAGGAAATCAAGACCACATATCACCTTCTAGTCCACTGCGTGTACACAAGGCAAGTCTGGTGGAGATGCTCGAACCGCTTCCATGTTCAAGTCACCCCTCGATGCCGGATACGCTGGAGAATTGGTGGCTGGACACTAGGGCAAGGTTCAGAAACAAGCAGAGGAAGGCGGTGGATTCCTTGATCACGCTGGTTTGTTGGAGTATATGGAGGCAACGGAACGCGCGAGTTTTGGCAACATAAGCCAGCAATGCAATGAGGATGTGCTTACGGCCAGGATCGTTGAGGACATGAAGCTGTGGATCACGGTGGGAGCAGGAGCTGGAATCTTCTAGTTTAGGAGAGTGAAACCCTAGGGTTTGTGTGAGTCAGACATCATTGCTGCCTGTAGTGTAGCATTCGATGTCGACACTTTGTAATGGATTTTCTCCCCTTCTATAAAAATCTGGTATGCAATTGCATACCCTCTAAAAAAAACTTGGCAAGAATGCTGTATTGAGATACCAAGACAAAAATAATCTAATTGGCACAGAGTATCATCAAATGAAGAGACATGAATATAATCAAAATCCTCCAACACCCAAAAAGAAAGTCGTCAGGAGGTTATATCTAGCTAAGATTACACAAAAACATCACACTGGGAAATGCCAACTATGCAATTATCAGATTGCTGCACATTAAACAAAGGAAATAAAACTGAAATTAAGCAACCCTGTATTGGTTAGCATTACAAAAGTTGAAGGTGAGGAAACAGTTCAAGTCAGAAGATAATCAGCGAGCGAATGATTATTAAACTATGTTTTTGCAGGGCAATTCTGGCCAAAAAAAGTTGCTAGTTAACATTACATTTGGGCCAATAATATACATACATAACATGATAAATGATCTAATGTACATATGCACCATCTAGCTAGGCCCTAAGTTATAACTTTAGTAGTTCACCCTGCTTATCAACCTCTGCCATCAGCTAGACCCTGAACGACCCTCAGAGAAGAAAAAAAAGAGCTAGACACTCAACAACACAGGAGAAAAATCATACTACTAGTGCCCTCAAGGGTCAGTCTGCCATTCATTTGCATCAGCTGGATTCCAGATCGAATGGCTGCACCAGTTGAGCAGACCTTCGCCTCCTCTTTCCTTCAGGAGTCAATCTGACTGCCGTCTTAACTGATACCCCATTTTTGCCATTTTTATGTGGCTGCTTCTTAGAGGACTTTGGTTGCGCCTGAGAGGTCTCACCGTCTTCACCACAACTTCGTTGAGGAGACTTGACCCTCTTACGTGCGAAACGTGCCTCCATTTCTGGTCTTCGGCTTGAACCAATGAGCTTTACGTGGAATGGATTGGCGGCTGTGTAACAGACTAACTCATTCGTAGCTTGTCCTTTGTCCAGATCAACACTTCTTCCGTTCACCTGAAATAAGAATGAAGCTCAGAAAATGTCCGGTACCGCTCCAATATGCAGCTAGGGAGATTTGGGGGTTACCAGCTGGAGAAGTGCAGAGAACGTTCTTGCAGCCTCGTACTTTGGTTTGCCACTAACAATCTCACTGAATGATGCAGTCCCTGTATCAGCTCTTGATGAGAGTTTGTCAAGGATTTGGTCGCCATATAAACCAATATCAAAAGGTGGATTTCTATCCTGAAAAGGCATGAATTGTACAAGCAGTGAGTGTGACGTAAGTTCATATATGCAGACCAGCTAGCAGCTCCATCCTGCAACCAAACCTGATCTTCCAAGGCATGCTCTATTCGTTCTTTCCATGTTGAAACTCGTGCATCCAGCTCGGTTTGTTGTTCAGCCTGAGCTATGCTAGCAAGGAGAGAATCCTGTGGGAGGTATCCATGTTAGCTTTGGAAGTTGAAGAGCTAAGAGAAAACTATTCAAAGACACAATTCAAAATTTGCCAGTTATTATTTGAAATCCTGTTCGTCGGGAAAAAAAAAACTGACAAACTCTGTGCTTTGATGACTGTCAAAGGAAAGTCATGTAAACTTATCGATTACAAGAAACCACACAACCCTTAAGATACTAAGTCCCATTTAGGAGGGGTCAATGGCTTGACTAGTTGTCTGGTTCGCTCAGGCGCAACAATCACCTCTTCAAGTCGCATCAGAGTGATGCAATACTCATGTGACAAGAACAAAGCAGCCATCAAATTCATTCAAGCTGTGAAGAACCAACCAGTGTTGCCTTTGAACTAACGGTGGGCAAAAAACCCGAGACCCGAACCCCGAACCCGAAAAACCCGGACCCGAACCTGTATAACCCGAACCCGAAAAACCCGAGCACTTGATCAGGTAGCAAGTTCAGAAACCCGAAATTAATTCAGGTAATTCGGGTTTGTAGTCCCAGTACCCGTATATCCTGAATAACCCAAAATAAACAAGAAACCTCAGTATTTTAAGGATTCGTCACAACAGCCCAAAGAATTCCACTTCAGGCCCAAGTCATGCGCACGTCCTAGGCCTCCACTAACTCACGTACACGCACAAGCCGGGAAGAATCGATCCACGTCTGGGCGTCTGGCTCCAGCTAGAAAATATCTAAATGAATGGATCTGGGCATCTGGCTAGCTAGCTTCTCCTCTGTCTCTCGTCTCTCACAAACGCATACAGTTGCTCGCATCTCGTCTCCCCGCACGCGCAGCTGAGCAGCCCGCACCGGCGCATCCGCGCACGTCCTTGTACCTCCGACGCTGGCGGCCGCCGCCGTGATATCCACCGAGCTAGCCGCCCACAGCCCCCTCCACGTCTTCCTCGCGCAGCCCGCAGGGCTGGCTGCCGCAAGGCTCGCCTCCATGGCGCTCGACGCCGGCGACCCCCTCCTGCTTCCCCACGCAGCCCGTGTCCCTGGCCGCAGCGCTTGCCGCCAGCGAGTTCCAATTTGACTTCCGGCATAGCCTATTCGGGAAAACCCGGACCCGAATTTCCGGGTACCCGAATTGTCGGGTTTAGATTATTTTGGTGAAAATTCGGGAGTGAGATATGAAAACCCGAAAACCCGACCCGAAATTTCGGGTAAACCCGAACGCCCACCCTTAGTGAACATATCACTCATCTATTTGGGGACCACTACCATAAGCCTAAATTCACATGCCTTAACCACCGAATATGCGAAAAATGAAAACACATGAAATAAATCAGCAATATAGCATTTTATTGAACAAGTTTAGCACCATATTTGTGAACAGCAATTTATGAATCACATTTTTCTTTCAGACACATCATTCAGGAGTAGTTACAACTTACAAAGAAACAAACAAAATGGTTTGATGATATGTCAGCTAAACCCTAACAAGTTATCCAAAAAGCTTTAAACTAGCACACTTGGCCACCTAATATATTGTGCTGACTTGCATGGCACCAAGTTGCTTCCAAACACACAAAAAATGAGAGAAAGAGAAGTTCACATATGTCAGAAGCTACTCGTGGTACTTAATATTTACCAGATGCGACTGACACAAACCCGCAAGGCTTGCAGGTTCCGGGCTTCCCTGTGTGACCAGCTCATCAATTAGCGGGTCCCCATTCTAGACAGAGGTAAGATAACTATGTCATGTTACCAGATAGTTTGCTGAATGAAAACAGTGGCCAGCTAACAGCAAACTAAAGAAGATAAACCTCTCGCAAGGACGTTGGACTCATGCCATAATGCGTGAATTCTGGCTCATCATCGCTGAAATCTGCATCAATATGTGGCTGATTATCATCCTTTGAATCTCCGAAAGGATGAAAACTTTCTTGTCCAGTTTCAAATGACATCCTAAGCTGCAATTTTGATGGGTTGCAGCAAGTTAAACAAAATGAAAATATCTGACATGCCAAATGGGGATAGCACATTTTGGCAACGATGAATAGCACCTTTTCGTAAAGAGGTACTGATTGAGAAGCATGGGGTTTTTCCTGCTGAGACATGTGTATTTCAAAAGACTTTGTTAGTTCAGGACTAACAACGCCGTCCATCTTTGCCACAGGAAATATAGATGCAAGTGGTTTCTTCTTTCGAGTGCCAATAACTTGCCTTGCAAAACCTCTTACTGTTCAAAATAAATCAGAAAAAGAGCTTCAGTATATAATTACTGAAGATAATATATAAGGAAAGAAATCAGCCTTAACTGGAAAACAACAGCTTCCAGTACCTCTCTTATAAGGTTTGATCTTTAGGTTGCTAGGTTCATGCGGATCCAATGACTTATATGGATCCTCGTCATCGGAATCATCGCTGAAATCTGGGCACCCAGGATCTACATCATCTGGCTGGGACATGTTTGCACCAGGAGTGCCAACAGGATGCTCAGACCAACTGCCGTAATTTACATTGGAGCCCAAGATATTGGGTGGACTTTGATCTGGATTTTTTTGAGATTCATCCAGCTCTATCTCCTGAGTTGGATCCAGATCTTCTTGCACTTTCCCAGGGGTTCGTCTACGAGCAGTACCCCCCGATCTTACACTTGGGGAAGCAAAGACATTGTTTCGGATTTTAGACGGTGCTGAGCCACCTCTATGAGCCTGAATGTCTTCTTTGCCTGATTTTTTTCCTTGCAAGAAGTCGAAAACAGCTGGTGCATCACATGGATCCAGCAGGAGGAAATCACCATAGAAACCACATGTTGCTAACTGCAATAAAGAAACAGCTAACACTAGTTCAGTACAGCACCACATGTGATCGGTCCCAATTGCATGTAAAGGAATATAAGATTACCAAATAAGAATCCAGCTCGCTCGCTTCGGTATCAACACAGTCTCCTTCAAACACCAGTAGATTTGCTGGTGGCCTCACAATTTTTTTGCGCAAATCATCCAGGTCAAGATTGTTGTCCAAAGTGGTCCTTGATTCCACTGGTAGTTTAGAAGGGATAATATAGGCTTAGCTCAAGTAAGCATCTGACTGGTAGAAGCATAGAGGTCCACTTACCCGGGACATCATCTAACCCCATAAATATATCATCTTCTTTGTTGGCAGTAGTGCTAGGATCATTTTCATTAGCTTCAGCAGAATCCTTTTCTTGTTGATCTTGCCTGGACAGCCTGGTACAGTTCAAATGGTTTAGACTATTTGCAGCTGAACTGAAAAAAAATGCACTAGCGTGACCAAAGGGATTTGGCAACCACCCAAACAAAGACCAATATTTTGATCATAACCAAGAAATTGGCATGGTACATATACACAAAAAACATACCACAGATAATCTGAAACTAACGAACTCTAGTAGGGTTTATATCTAGCAGACAGCATAGTTGTTTATGCACTCTTAACTTGAACACAATTGACTAGTTCCCTAAATCAGCACCCCAATTGTTAATCAGACATGCCATGCTCCGAAATAAGATGCGCAAGAAAAGTAGAGTTGCCAGCACCACATATGCATCACGGTGGCAGTTCGAGGACCATTTCAAGCAAGATATGTAATCTCCAGGTCTCAGCAAGGTAGCATACGACAGATAAGGCAAAGATGTATCCTTACTTATTTTGCGAGAGAAATTCCAGCGCATGTAGCACCAATGAGTACAAGTACTCCACCTTGCGGCTGTAAACTTGAACTGATCCTTGGAGCAATAGCGCCGCTGCACACAAAGTGGCCATGAATAAAGAGCACAGGAGAAGGGTTAACAGAAAGAAAGCAGCTCTTTTTTGGGTGCAAAAACGCTAATCAAATTAGTCTTGGTCTCAAGAAACTTTCGGAACGAAAAAGGAAAAACCACAAGCCCGTGTAAAAAAGAAACTGCTTTCGTCGAAAATTATTGGAACAAAATACTAAAACCACAAGAAATCACACAGATGCACAGATTTGAATCATCCACAAGCAAACTAACCAAAAAAAACTGAACTTTCGCAAATCCACAAGCAAAGGGTGGTGAAAGATGAACTCGCCGCAAGAAACACGCACCTTCGGCGAAGTTGAAGTTGTGGGCGTCGTCTTCGGCGGAGATCTCGCCTGAGCAGATCTTGAGGAGGTAGTCCTCGAGGCTCTTGGCGACGTCCACCTCCCAGTTGGACTCGGGGTCCCGGTTCGCCTGCAGTATCTGGAACCTCCCCGCGCCGCTGCTCCCCTCTCCGCCGCCGTTGCCGTCCTCCATGACTCACCCCTCCTCGGACAAGGAAGCTACTGGGCGCGAAGAGGCATTCTTGCCGGGGCGGTGGCTGAATCCTAGAGGCGTGGAGGTGAGCGTGCTTGGAAGCGTGGAGCGGAAGAGGAAGGAGAAGGGGAGGGGGTTAGGGTTTGGGAGAAGATTGGGGAATTTTTCGATTTTCTCCGCCTCTCCCGCTCGGTGGGGACTCAGCTTCAGTGACTTTGAAGGCAAAAGTCACGGCTGGACTTTGGCCACATCTCAACCATCCAAAGTAGATCTGACGGTCAGAAATAGATCTGTTTGTCAAACTCAAAATAAAAAGTGCTCAGAAAAATTTGAAAAAAATCCAGTAAATCACAAATGACTCGATTTATACCCTGAGAAAGTTTTATTCCATTTGGACCAATATTTTGTGAGTAAGTAATATATTTGGACCAATATGTTTCGTTTCAGATCTAATGCTATTTATTCACAAAATATTGGACAAAATGAAATGAAACTCTCCCGGTGTATAAAACGAGGCATTTGTGATTTACTGGATTTTTTTCAATTTTTTCTGAACACTTTTTATTTTTGAGTTTCAAATTTGGATAAATCTTGTTCATTGGATGTAAAACGGACGTCCCAGATTGTGGCAAAGTCGCGTGAACAGTGCTCAGTGACTTTGCCACACAAAGTCACTGAAGCTGAGTCCCTCGGTGGATTCAGTTCAGATCCCGTGCCCTGCTGCTGTGGAGTGTGGACAAGTCACGGCTTGCCTTGCCCCATAACATCCACCGTCTAAATGAATCCAACGGTCAGCAGCAGTTCAACACTAAACGACTCAACGCACCGCACCGAACCAGAAGAACAACGGGTGAGAAAAGCTTCGCGGACGGAGCTGTGCTGCTCCCGCCGCCGCCGCCGCCGCTGCCGCTCCGGGAAAGGGAAGGGAGCCGAGCTGGCTGAACCTCTAGCTGTTCCGACTCCCTCCTCTGCCCACTCCGACGGCCTCCACTACCCCACTCCGACGGCCTCGTCGGCCCAACACGGCGTTCTGGAGCTGCTAGTAGAAGACGGATTAGGGCACGAGCAATGGAGGCGTCGGGAGACGGTGGTCTCATCCCCTCCACGTAGGCTCGTAGTACTGAAACCACCGTTCGGAGCAATTTTCTTCCAACCCAAGCAGTAGCACGCGGGACCCACCTTGTTCTCTCTCCCCACTCTCAACTTTCCCCATCTTCGCTGTTGGTTCACGCAGGCAAGAACCAGGAGAACATAGCTGCTGCTCAAATCTCTCATACAAGCAAAAGACAGATTTAGAAAAGAAGTACAAGCAAAGGACAGATTTAAAACCTGAGCCATACAATGCCAATAGAGTAGTTTTTTTCTGTGCAACATTAAAATTATGTTCCTATTGTTTTCTGATTGCAACTATGTTTTTTGGATTGATTGTAGGATCTGAAACACCTGAAGGGAATTACAGCCACATATAGGATGAGCAGTAAACTTCTTGTGAGGCATTCTCCGTATGTATCCTGGGATTTTGCATCCAGTTAAGGTGAATGAACTTCATTTCCGGTTTTATGTTTTCCACTTCTATACATCTAGTACATTTTAGCATCAAAGGTCAACTAAGGTTTGCAAGGACAGATTATACGGAGTACAAGCGAAAGCTGAACACTTCTATAGGTCTGAACAATCATTTAAGGAAAAACAGAATTTTCCATTTCACTTGAACACTTAACACTGAAATTCATAAGCACTAACACTAAAATTTTATAGCATTGCCCGAGAACAGCCCGCTCCCCTCCCTTTCCCATAGTGGCGCCGGCGGCAGCGGCAAACCTCTGCCCGAGAACAGCCCGTGCGGTGTTTTTTTCCCTTCCGGCTCCATATCTAGTGCGTGCGTGAGGATGAAGCGTTGTCGTTTGATGTTGAACTACTGCTGGAAGTTGGATTCATTTAGAAGGTGGATACTATGGGGCAAGGCAAGCCATGACTTGCACACTGCAAGGCACTGGATCTCAGTCCTTACCTGCACGGGCGTAAACATACCTCCTACTGGTGTTATCAAAATAAAAAATAAAAATCAAGTGTATACAAGACAAAACACAGAATCTACACATGAAACATATTTACCACATGGGTACACATTGTCTACTCACATAATCTATTACTCTGAATAATCGAGGTCGTCCTTGGACAATCGTGTCCTGACAAAAAAGCAATAGTTTTCGCTACAATACAGAGACATTATCCGCAATATCATCGCGACTCCACCACAACCATAGAAGGATCAATATATATTTTTGTAGTCAGAATTCAAAAAACCAATGATTTTGCCTCAAGGCCTGACATTCGGAAATGATTAACACATGTTGCTGGCGCCATACACCCCGTACCTCGGGTAGAGGAGGATTGGTACCCTCAGCCTCACGGGCAGGTGAACATGATACAGAAGGGTCACCCCTCCAATAGGCAGCAAAAACTACGCACTCGACAGGTGAACATGGCTGCCATGGCACCTCCTGCTGTTCCTGAATTTTTGAATGGATCCGAAATTGCCATAAACTTCAGCCGGGAGGACCATCCCCCAGCTGTACTTCGATCAGGGCACGCAGCTCTGGTACTCGACGCACAAATTGGAGGATACGCCATGACCAAAGTCTTCATGGATGGAGGCAGCGGCATCAACATCATCTTTGCAGACACACTCTGCAGAATGAACAGGTCAGTCGAAAATCTACCGAAATCCACAAATACCTTCCACGGTATCGTCCCAGGCAAAGCAGTCAGCCCAGAAGGCACAATACAACTCGACGTCACGTTTGGGGATCCAAGTCACTTCAGGACGGAATCGATTGAGTTCGAGGTCGTCGACTGGAAGTCACAATACCACGCCATACTTGGACGCCCAACGTTCGCTCGATTCATGGCAGTCCTACATTATGCATACCTCAAGCTAAAGATGCCAGGGCCCAAAGGAGTCATTACTGTCACAGGAAATTTTCAAAGGTCCGATTCTTGCGACCGAGAGTTCAGCAAAATCTCTGAGACGTTCGGTACGGAAGAGGCACTCGCCGATATGTCGATTTCCAACGACCGCACACTCATGCCGGAACATAAAAAATTGGCAGTCGACAGAGCGTTCAACGCAACAAATGACACAAGGTCACATCAGGTGCACCCGACCGACCCGTCCAAGACAGTCAATGTATCATCAAGTCTGCCTATCGCATAAGAAAGCGCGCTCGTCGAATTCCACCGTGAGAACTGGGAGATATTTGCGTGGTGTCCAGCCGACATGCCAGGTATCCCCAGGGAATTCGCCGAGCACTCTCTCCAACTGTTTCCAGATGCCAAGCCAGTAAAACAAACAATGCATCGCGTCTCCGGCCCAAAAAGAGTCGTCGTCGAGTCTGAAGTTGATAGACTACTCGCGGCAGGGTTCATCCGAGAAATCAAGAAATCACAATGGGTGGCTAACACCGTACTTGTAGAAAAGAAGCATACAGATATCCTTCGGATGTGCGTGGACTTCACAGCCCTCAACAAATGATGTCCAAAGGATCACTTCCCGCTACCTCGAATCGACCAGATCGTCGACTCCACCGCTGGATGCGCACGCCTGTCCTTCCTAGGCGCTTACTCAGGTTACCACCAGATATGGATGAAGGAAGAAGATGAAGAGAAAACGGTGTTCATAACCCCACTCGGGGTCTACTGCTACACAACCATACCTTTTGGGCTCAAAAACGCGGGTGCGACATACCAGCGCATGATGCAAGATTGCCTCAAAAAGCAGATCGGACGAAACGTCCAAGTATATGTGGACGACATTGCCATCACAACAAGGGAAGAAAACACACTACTCGACGACCTGCAAGAGACGTTCGCCAACCTCAAACACTTCCACATCAAACTCAACCCTAAGAAGTGCACGTTCGGCGTACCAGCCGGGCAGCTCTTGGGTTATCTAGTCTCAGCTCGTGGAATCGAGGCGGACCCGGAGAAAATACAGGCCATCTTGACAATGCAAAGGCCTTCAAAGCTTCATGACGTACAAAAATTGGCAGGTCGAGTGGCGGCGCTCAGCCGCTTCATCAGCAAATTAGGCGAAAAAGCACTCCCGTTCTATCAACTGATGAAGAAAACAGACAAGTTCGAGTGGACGCCGAAAGCCGATGCGGGTTTCACGGATCTCAAGCGAGTCCTAACAAGCCCTCCAATCCTCGTCGCACCTAAGGAACGGGAACCGCTATACCTGTACGTCTCGGCTACCAACAGAGTGGTGAGCACCGTACTGGTGGTCGAGCGCATGGAAGAGGGACACGCCCAGAGCATACAACGCCCAGTCTACTACTTGAGTGAGGTCCTCTCCATATCAAAACAGCGGTACCCGCACTATCAAAAACTAGCCTACGTCGTGTTCATGTCATCAAGGAAGCTGACGCACTACTTCGCAGAACACCCGATCACTGTAATAAGTAACTCAGCGATCGGGGATATTCTCACAAACCCCAACGCAACTGGGAGAGTCGCAAAATGGCCCATCGAGCTAGGACCAAGGGACATCAGGTACGATCACCCGAAGGCCATCAAAGCACAAGTCTTACCCGACTTCACAACCGAGTGGATCGAAGCTCAGTTGCCTGGAGCGCCAGATGTGTCCAACTCATGGACCATGTACTTCGATGGGTCCAAGAAAAATGAAGGTGCAGGCGCAGATGTCATCCTCGTATCGCCAAAAGAAGACAAGCTTCACTACGTCCTGCAAATGGGATTCGAATTACCATCAAACAACGAGGCCGAGTACGAAGCCCTGATCCATGGCATGCGGATGGCCAAAGCTCTCGAGTGCACTCGATTAATGATCTACGGTGACTCGAATCTGGTGGTGCAACAGACAATGAAGGCCTGTGACGCCATTGCAGACAACATGATCGCCTACCGCGACCTGTACAACATAATGGAGGGCAGCTTCGAAGGCTGTGAGTTGCGGCACATAGGGAGAGAAAGCGACGAGGAAGCAGACATGCTAGCCAACCTAGGCTCAACCAAGGCGCAAGTTCCACCTGGAATCTTCCTCGAGCGCATTGAGCATAGATCAATCAAGGAAAAACGGGCACCTCCTACATCGATCGCACCAGCCAAGAGCAAAACACCCAGCACAGAGGACCCGCCAGTCGAGGTACTCCTCATTGAGCCAACTTGGACTCAACCTTTCCTGGCGTACATACTCCGCAACGAGCTACCTGACGACATAACTGACTCACGACGTGTCACTCGACGGGCTAAAGCATACACCATCATCAATGGCGAGTTGTACAAACGAAGCATATCAGGTATGTTCCAACGATGCATCGCATTCGAAGATGGCAAAGCCATCCTTCGAGATATTCATGCAGGTACCTGCGGACATCACGCCAGCAGCCGATCACTCGTAGCCAAAGCCTTTCGAGCAGATTTTTACTGGCCCACAACACTCAAGGACGCGGAGGACATAGTCAAAAGGTGCATCGGCTGTCAAAAATTCGCCACAAGCCGCACGCACCTACATCAGCATTGAAGACAATACCATTGGCCTGGCCTTTCGCCCAGTGGGGCTCGATATGGTTGGGCCACTCAAAAAATCTTCGCACGGAGGGCACACTCATCTCCTGGTGGCAGTTGACAAGTTCACAAAGTGGATCGAAGCAGTCCCCATCACAAATTCGACTGCTACTACGGCAGTTAACTTCATAAAGACCATCATCTACCGCTTCGGTGTCCCAAGCAGCATCATAACTGATAACGGCACAAGCTTCACGGCTGAAGAATTTCGTTCCTTTTGCAAAGAGCAAAGCATTACGCTCAACTATGCATCTGTGGCGCACCCGCAGTCCAATGTCCAAGTCGAAAAAGCCAATGGACTCGTGTGCAGCGGAATCAAGAAACGCCTCCTGGTGCCACTCAAAAGAGCCGCGGGTGCTTGGGTTGAAGAACTTCCGTCGGTACTGTGGAGCCTGCGCACAACTCCTAACGCATCAACACAATTCACACCATTTTTCATGATCTACGGCGCAGAGGCAATCCTGCCATCCGATGTAAAGTGCGATGCACTAAGGGTGGCAGCATACAACGAGGACGACGCAGAAGAAGCACTCGAAGATGCAGTCGACTTGCTCGAAGAAGCACGCAACACGGCCATGGCTCGCACAGTTGTCTATCAGCAGGATCTCCGCAACTACCATAGCTGTCGACTGCGCACCAGGTCCTTCATGGTTGGAGACCTGGTGCTTCGGTTGAAGCAGAAGAAGGTGCACAAGCTCGCCTCCCCATGGGAGGGACCCTTCATCGTCACCGAGGTCATCGACGGTGGCGCGTACAGACTGAAGAACGTGAAGACAGGCGAACTTTCGAATAATCCTTGGAACGTTGCGCACCTGCGCTGCTTCTATGCTTAGGCTGCTCAGTCATACAATGTAATAGGCGATATGTTGGATGGCTGCAGGTTTCAGACGCGCTCTTTTTCTTACCAGAGTACCTATGGGGACTGGAAGGTTTTTAATGAGGCGGCCTGCAGCTTAACACTCAAAAGTAGAATATAATCAATGTTCCTCCTATCTTTTTCTGTTCGCATAACTCACTAACAAGCACCTTAGCCGCACCCGAACGCTCGGGGGCTGTGCTGTCGACAACATGAGCTTTCGCCCCACAAAAACAACACCTTAGCCGCACTCGAACGCTCAAGGGCTAAGTCTCAAAGCAAAGTTGGATAAATTTCAGCAAACACAAAAACTCCATAGCCACCCTCGAACGCTCGGGGGCTGTGCAATCATTAGTTCACACTCAAAATACTTCATAAACCCCACTCAATAGACTCGGGGGCTGCGAAAACTACCAAATAAACAGTTCATATTATATACAAGATGCAACTTTACACTCGAAGGTTGCCCCCTATACAAGTTTATACACAAAAACCTCTAATTTTCAGGCTCGTCCTTGATGGACAAAACAGGGCCAGAGAGTTGGGCATGGTTCCGCTCGACCAGCATCCTTGCAGAAAGAACGGTGCCATCAAGATCTTCCTGGGACAGAGTCGCACCAACAGCAGGTGGCGGTAGCACCAAGTTGGGACGTCGACTCCGAACATACGCCATCGCCGCGTTAGCTCCAACCACAAGCTTCTGGGTCAGCAACTCCCGGATGGGGCCTGCATGACGGAAAAGATCGAGCAAGGCATGGATTCCTTGTGGTTGTGGTCCTGTTGGAAAAAGGGTCTGGTTGATGCGAATCAAAGCCGCCCTGCATAACTCGAGTAGCTGAGCGCTTCACCAAGCTCGATCCTTCAAAGTAGCGAGTGTGCGCGCTCGAAACCTATCAAGCCAAAAATGCTGACGACCAGTTGTCGGGTTGTCAGTAGCATTATCCAAACGCTCCTCAACACGAGCTTGCTCTGCTTGGAAGTCAAAGACAAAACCTGCAAAAGAACAGTCGAGTCAAAAAAAAAAGAGTATCCAAAAAAAAATCTGTAATCAGAGCAAGGGTCGTACTCACAATCGAGTTGCCAGTTTACAAGGTCCATCTCGCCAAGCACATAATCCTCTCGTTGTGTGGCCGAAGCTGGTCTCATTTTTAGCATATTCATCTCGCGCTGGGCACTCTTTAGCTCTTGCTCCAGTCTCACGACTCGAGTTTTCATATACTCCATTACTTTGGCATCATTTGCCACCTGAGCCTGCGACCGGGTGGCAGTATGAGGCAGCGAGGAACCAACTGGCGTATCGGATTCCCGTGGCTGTTCAAAGCACAACCATCACAAAAATTTCAAGTTAGAAAGGGGAAACCCAGTGCATCATTTATGCAAGCTAAACAACACGTAACCTCTCAGGTAAAAACACAAAAACATTCAAGGTGACATCCATACAAGTGTAGCAAAAGCACACGCGTACTCGCGCGATTAAAGGTATCATTACATATCATAAATATAAGGTCCGACTGTCACAGATCTATGACGTGGACTCCGACCTAGCCCTAACTCGATACAACTAGTCGACTGAGGAATCACTCGGTGGCCATCGACTTTTTGTAAGAGGCTTTCCTGGCCTGGACCTTGGCGGCCCTGTCTTCAACAGTTCTTCAGGGGCCGTCTTCTTTTGTCGGCGACGTCTGTCTTGTCTTGCAGGCGGCTGAAGAGCTTGAATCATTCCAAAGTTGAAATAAGCGGCGATCCGTCTAGAGTAGTCGGATTATTTGCCGCCATCATGGGAAAGACGGCCTGACCATTGTCAGGAATCTTCCCGGCACCAGTCTTGTCATTTGACCGGTCCCGTCAAATGTTGATGGATGACGTCATGCAGTCCACGACAGTTTGAACTAAGACATGCGCCATGATTATCTCCCCACTACGCGCAGGAACCGAGGCGACGGCAGCAACGCCGCAGCCACGACGTGCAAATCGTGGGCACGTGGCGGAGATCGTGTCTCCGCTAGACCCGCGCACGAATCTCAAGGCAGGAGGATAAATACCCCATCGCACCATAGGGATGAACTTCTCCTCCTCCTTCGCATTCAGCGCAGCCACCTTCCCTTCTCGAGCGCTCCTCCACCTCATACGCAACTCCGGCAAACTTCGAGCGGAGCTTCTGTGCCAAATGGCGAGCAACACTGAGCAGGCTTCGGCGACGGCGGCGGCGCTGGCTGCAGCATCGGCAGCCGCGCCTGGATCTAGATCTGCACTGGCGGCGGCGGCTGTTCCCGCAAGCACTACACCGGTGACCCCTTCTGTCCTCGCCGCGGCTGCAGGCGGGGTGACTTCTTCTTCTCCAACTCCGGCGGCACCAGCAGCGCCCACACCTACCTTTCCCCTTCCATCCCTGACGGCGACCAGCGCCGAGGCTACGGCGGAGGCAGAAGCTGTCGCCGATGACGACGCCGAGGAAGAAGAGGAGGCGGCGGACCTGGGCTCCAGATATTGGCTGCCGTCAATCATGACGTCAGCTTATTTGCAGGAGCTGGAGGATGGCGGCTACATACCGCCTAAGACGGACTGCGCCTGGAGGGTTCCAGGCGACGAACCAGTCCCCGACCCACAAGACGGCGAGCGCGTCATGTTGGCGTCGCACAACCTCCGCGGTATGTCATTACCGCTTTCCGCCTTCTTTTTGGCGGTGCTTAACTTCTATGGGTTGCAGTCGCAGAACATAGCGCCCAATAGTATTTTAGTGCTAGCCGGCTTCCAAGCGCTATGCGAAGGGTACTTAGCATAGCTGCATCCATAGAGCTATTCCAGTACTGCTTCCTATGCCTCCGGCAAACCATACCAGGCGGCCAGCTGGCAACCTACAGTAGTGTAACCTTCAACTGCCACCAACCCGACTGGTATCCAAAGATCCCATACATCGAGTCGGTGAAGCACTGGACCAGCACTTTCTTCTACTGTAAGGACATCCCGACACCCGGCACGACACAGGGGATGCCTGTTTTTGTCAATGGACCGCCAACTCACAAGGCCTGCTGGACGGCAAAGGTGCCACTCAGCAGCTTGTCGGATGACCTTCGACTTGCCGTCAGGCGGATCGAGTTTCTGACGAAGACGATGAAGGCTCTGTTGCTTGACGGAGTTGACACCGTCATCTGCTGGCTGTCGAGGAAAATAATGCCACTCCGCCATCGCCCACTAAAGATGTGCGAGTACAAGGCGGACGACGCCGGCAACAGTACCCTTGACCAAGATGTGCTGCAGTACCGGCTTAGAGAGCTTGTCAAGCCTCTGTCGGTGAAGGCGGCCGAAGGTGTCGCCATGTTCACCCATGATAACCCAGCCCCAGTGGTAAGCCGGAGCTACTTTGTCTTTTACTTGACATCTTTGTCCACTGGGTACTGAATTAATGTTTTGCCCTTTTCCTTTTCAGCTGCAAACCTTGGAGGATGCCGACTTGGCTCCCAACTGGTACGACACCGGTGCCAGCAAGTCGAAGAAGCGCAAAGTAGGCGGCTCCACCAAGGATTTGGAGAAAAGGAAGAAAGCGGCCACCTCTGCTGATGCAGAGGACGAGGCCTTGGGGGAAAATATCCCACTTAAGCGGTAGGCAAGCTTTTGCTTTCCCTGACTTAGTCGTTTGATACAATTAAGTTTCTGCTGACAAACTTGTACCTTTCTGCTTACAGGGGCAAACCTGCCATGCCCAAACTTCGTGCCAACCTGAAGATTTCTGCCGGTAGGGGCAAGCCGCCACGGTCTTCTCCAGCCACCGCACGACAACGCCTGCCGTTGGCGTTCCCGTAGTTGTTTGCCAGGGAACGTACACGACGTCTACTGGTACCGCAGAGGCGGCTGCGGAGAAGATGGCGGGCAAGAAGTCCGTTGCGGGCCCTACTACTTCCAAGACGGCTGAAGCTTCGGCTAATGATGCCGCTCGATTTATGGCTATGAAGCTGGAGGCGGGAGACGAGATGGGAGAGAGCTATGGCGGCTCCTCCTCCAAATCTGGCCCCGACTATGCCGCGGGAGCGAAGGATCCCCGCCAAACATTGAAGAACATGCGCGAGGGCACCAAGTTTTGGCACTCGCACATGGAACAGCTCACCGACTTGCTACAGAACGAACTTGAGGTAATCCCCAGTCGCAGCCCCCGAGCACTTTGGCGACTAAAAAGGTTGTTTTTAGCCGGCGGAGTGGTCTTGACTTGGATCTCAATTGTTGTGTTTCTGTTGTAGGCGGCTCTTGCGTCCAACGCAGAGCTTTTTCAAGCCCAAGGCACGAAGAACGCAGAATGCCGCCAACTTCGGCAAGACATCGAGCTGAAGAACGCCCAGATTGCGAGCTTAGAAGAGGCTCGCAAAAAGGATGAAGGTGACAAAACTTCTTTGCCTTCTTTTCGTCCTAGTTTGAATTTTTCCTTCCGACAAGTTCTTTAGTCGTCTTCCTCTTTATTTGTAGAATTACTAAACACTGCGCAAGATATTCTCAAGAACTCCACTGACATGCAAGCTTTGATGAACGAAGCTGCAGATCTTGCTGAGTTGGTGTCGAAGCTGAAGGCGGATCATGCCAAGGAGCTGGAGAAGCGGGAGCTGGCCCATGCCGCCGAGGTTAGCAAGTTGACGGGACAACTTGAAGCCTGGCAACAACCTCTCCCAGGTGAACAAGAATGCCAAAGAGCAGCAGGACCAACTTTCGAAGGCGGTCCAGCTAGCTCAGGCGACGCTTGAAAACCATCTGGATGAGGTCAACGCCATCCACGAGCATGTCCTGGGTAAGCCTCTTATCCTTCATCTGCTTTGATACCTTGAATTCTTAAGTCTCAAACTGCAGTGTGTAACTGCTTGCATTATGCAGTGCCGGCTAACTTAGGCGATGACGTGGATACGACGCGCCTTGCCCGCATCTTGAAGGTTGGCGAAACAGTCAACCAGATTGTCGGCGCGGGCAAAGCGTTTGCCGCCAAGTTCTACCCTGGCGAGCACGGCGATCCCGTCAACTTTGATGCTTTGCCGGACCTGCTGGAGAAGGCGGCGACCGAACATGACGGCATGCTACGATCAGCAGCACGAGGCGGAGCCAAGTTGGCATTGGCGTTGACGGCGGCGTGGTACCCGGAGGCTGATATTCATCAAGTCACCGAGTACTTCCCGACCGAAGACGAAAACAACCAAGCCATCGTGATGCAAGATGTGCTGCGGGCTGTTCGGGGCTACGCAACCCGGGTTGCCAACATGGTGGACATCCGCAAGTTCTACAAGGAACACCCGGATCCACACGTTGCCGTAGCTGATCCCTCCTTGGCGGGTCCTGAAGTTGCCGGAGCGGGAAGGCGAAGCCGCGGCTGACGAGCGCACCCCCAGGATGGCGGAGCCAGCCCCAAGGATGCCGGCGTCAGCCCCCAAGACCTCAGCCAGACTCCACCAACGGCACGACTCCTTAGGCGCTTTCCCTGCGATAGTAGCAACAAGTAGATGCGTTAATCTGTAACGCGAAAAACTTGTCTAATTTTGGTTGTAAATATTTGGGCCAACTTTTATGCTACACTTGGCGGTAGGCTTATTTAAGTGGCCCGCCTTAATATGTATCTCGTTTACATGTTTAGCTGTTTCATATGTTGGCGGAACCTCATCTTAGTTACTTTAGCTGAGCCAACCAGGTGCAATACCAATTAGTTTAGACTCAGAGACCAAAGCCAGCATGTTGGTGCCAACGACATACTACTAGGCGACCCACACACAAACAGACAGATAGCATACTAGGCGGTGCAAAGGTTGTTTGCTTTTTTAGCCGGCAGACGGCAAATGTCAAAGAAGTTTGAACCTTAGCGCGGAGCAAAAATATTTGTTCGGTAACTTTTATGACAACAGATATATGATTGCGAGAAAAGACAAAAGATGGCATGATCCCAAAACTGAATGAGCAAACCACAGACTTTTATTTCATAATCATATAGTACTTATTACAATTTGGAAATTGCTAAGTGTAAAAAGGACGTAGCTGCTCAATGTTCCAAGGTCGCTTGGTTTCGTCGTACTTGTCGTCACCTTCCTTTTGCGCTTGCGACCTCGTTTCTTCTTGTATCCGTCTCGTGCATCACCAAGTAATAAGATCCATTGAGCAACACCTTACTGACCACAAAAGGTCCTTCCCATGGCGGGGATAACTTATGCAAGCCTTTCCTGTCTTGGATTAGGCGGAGGACCAGGTCACCAACTCTAAAACTACGTTGCCGTACTCTTCTGTGATAACGCCTCAAACTTTGCTGATAGATGGCGGATCGTGAGAGCAACATCGCGTTCTTCATCAAGTAGGTCAAGGCCATCCTGTCTTGCATCTTCTGCGTCTTCCTGGACGTAGGCTTGAATTCTGGGAGAATCATACATCATGTCGGACGGCAACACTGCTTCTGCGCCATAGACTAAGAAGAAAGGAGTGAACTTGGTTGATCTGTTTGGAGTTGTGCGTAAACTCCAAAGGACAGACTGCAACTCATCCACCCAAGCCCCAGCCGCTCTGTGCAATGGTACTTCGAGACGTGGTTTGATGCCTTGTAGGACTAAACCATTTGTACGCTCTACTTGACCATTTGCCTGCGGGTGTGCTACTGAGGCAAGATCTAGGCGGATGCCATGCTTATAACAGTACTCCTCGACTTCGCCTTGCGACAAGTTAGTGCCGTTATCGGTGATAATGCTGTGAGGCACCCCGAACCGAGAGATTATTCCCCACAGAAAATTTGCGGCTGTGGCACCGTCTAGCTTTTTGATGGGCTTAGCTTCAACCCACTTGGTGAACTTGTCTACAGCCACAAGTAAATGTGTGTAGCCACCAGGCGCCGTCTTAAACGGACCAACCATGTCCAAGCCCCAGACTGCGAAAGGCCATGTGATGGGTATTGTTTTAAGCTCCTGAGCCGGCATGTGTGATTGTCTGGCATAAAGTTGGCAGCCCCTGCATCTTTTGACGATGTCCTCTGCATCTTGCTTGGCTGTCAACCAGTAAAACCTTGTCGGAAAGCTTTTGAAACAAGGGCGCGTGAGGAAGCGTGATGTCCACACACTCCAGCATGTATCTCGTCCAACAGTTCTCTGCCTTCTTCGGGCGAAATGCAACGTTGGTAACACCAGTGGTGCTACGCTTGTACAATTCGCCTTTAATTATTGTGAATGCCTTGGCTCTTCTTATGATTTGCCTTTTCAAAACCTCATCGTCCGGCAACTCCTGATTGATCAGGAAGTCCAAATATGGCGTCGTCCAATCCGGCTTTACCAGGTAGACGGCATAGCTAGCATCTTCAACTGGTTCTGCCGACTCTGGGTCAAGGAGGTCTGCTCCTTTTATTGACGGCTTGTGTAGGTGTTCCAGGAAAACATCCTTTGGTACCTTTTTGCGTTCAGACCCCAATCTGGCAAGTGTATCTGCCGCCTCATTTTGAGCCTTGGGATGTGGCGGACCTCGTAGCCTAGGAAACATTTGGCGAATCGTCAACGGTAGCTCGATATGCCGCCATTGTCTCGCTTTTTGTGTCCCAAGTGCCACGTATCTGTTGCGCCACCAAGTCTGAATCTCCATAGCAGAGGACGCGCTGGACGCCAGTTCCTTGGCAATGTGTAAACCATGAAGGAGAGCTTCGTATTCAGCAACATTATTAGTTGCCTTGAAGTGAATTTGTAACACATAACTAAGCTTGTCTCCTTGAGGGTTTCTTAACACAATGCCAGCCCCCGAGCCCTGAAGCATTTTTGATCCGTCAAAGTGCATGATCCAATATGCGTCTTCAGGGAGAGGTACTTCGTCCATGGCCTCCGTCCAATCTGCTACAAAGTCTGCTAAGGCTTGAGATTTAATGGCCGTTCTGGGTTTATACGTGATGTCGAAGGCGGCAAGTTCGATGCCCCACTTGGCAACGCGGCCTGTCGCATCTGTATTATTGATGATATCCCCCAGAGGTGCCTTGCTCACAACCGTGATTGAATGCTCCTGGAAATAGTGCCTCAACTTTCTGGCGGCGTAGAAAACACCGTAGACCAGCTTCTGGTAATGCGGATAACGCTGTTTTGAGGCGGAAAATACTTCACTGATGAAGTAAACCGGACGTTGTTCCGGCAAGTCTGATTTTTCCGTCTTGCGTTCCACAACCAGACCACGCTAACAACCAAGTTAGTTGCCGCGATGTAAAGCAGCATTGGTTCCTGCGTTCGAGGAGCTGCTAAGATTGGAGCAGACGTTAACGCTCCTTGAGCTGTTGCAAGGCGGCATCTGCTTCGTCTGTCCACTCAAAGTTGTCGGATTTCTTCAGAAGCCGGTAGAGAGGTAGTGCCTTCTCTCCAAGACGGCTAATGAAACGACTGACGGCAGCCGCCGAGCCGGCAAGTCGCTGCACGTCCTTCAGGTCCTTGGGCCTGGATATGTTGAGGATCGCTCTGATTTTTTCTGGATTTACCTCTATTCCTCGTTCGGAAACGATAAAGCCGAGCAATTTGCCGGCAGGAACCCCGAAGACGCATTTTTTCGGGTTGAGCTTCATCCTATATACCCGGAGGCTATCAAAGGTTTCTCTCATCGTCAAGCAAATCTGCCTTCTTTTTGACATGACGGCAATGTCGTCAACATAGACGTGAACATTGCGGCCAATTTGCTCGTGAAGGCATCTTTGCATACACCGCTGATACGTTGCGCCGGCATTTTTTAGGAAGGGCATCGTGATGTAGCAGAAGGTCCCGTAGGGCGTAGTGAACGATGTTTTGATTTGGTCGGATTCTCGCATTTTGATTTGGTGGTACCCGGAGTACGCATCCAAAAAGCACAGCAGCTCGGAGCCGGCTGTGGAGTCTATGACCTGATCTATACGAGGTAAAGCAAAGTGGTCCTTAGGACAGCACTTGTTCAAACCGGTATAATCAATGCACATTCTCATTTCCTTATTGGGTTTTGGAACCATTACAGGATTTGCCAACCAATCAGTGTGTACTACCTCCCTAATGAACTTGGCTTCTTGCAACTTGATGATCTCCTTCCCTATTGCTGTCCGCTTCTTCTCACCGTAGCGCCTTATTCCTTGCTTTACTGGCTTGGCTCCTTCATAGACATTAAGAGAGTGCTCGGCAAGTTCCCTCGGGACACCTGGCATGTCGGCTGACGACCATGCAAAGATGTCCTGATTCTCACGGAGGAACCTGACGAGCGCGCTTTCCTATTTGTCATCCAGGCCTGCCCCTATGGTGACTTGCTTGGAGCTGTCACCTGGGACCAGGTCCGCCTTACGCCTTGAAAGTTTTTTGGGCTCGCGGTCTTTACATCCTCCGGCAACTGCGACGTATCAGCCTTTTTCAACATGGCTAATTCCTCTGCGTGGAGGACTGCCTCAGCGAAGGCGGCGTTGCCACGCTCGCACTCCTTTGCTTTCTTGAAGTTGCCATTGACGGTGATTGTACCGTTGGGTCCCGGCATCTTCAGCTTGCTGTAGATGTAACACGGCCGAGCCATGAACTTGGCGAAAGCTGGCCGTCCAAAGATGGCGTGGTAGGCACTCTTGAAGGGGACTACTTCAAACCTGAGATACTCCGAGCGGTAGTTTGTCTCAGGTCCGAAAGTAACCTCCAAGTTTGATGCTTCCCATTGACTTGGCTTGCTTTCCCGGAACGATGCCATGAAACTTGACTTTGCTGTAGTCAAGCTGGCTTTCCGACAAGTTCATGCGCTTCAGGTGTCCGCGTATATGATGTTGAGGCTGCTGCCGCCGTCCATCAACACCTTGGTGAGCCTGAAGTTGTCGACAATTGGGTCGACGACAAGGGCGTATTTGCCGGGGTGAGGTACGTGATCTGGGTGATCATCTCTATCCCAAGTGATTGGCTTCTCGACCAGTCTAATACTGGGGAACATCAGGCACTGTGGCGTTTAGCTCGCGCATCTCCGCCTTTTCTTCCTTTGCCGAAGGAGTGCCCAAGAAGCACACCAGTTGGCCATGTACCTTGGGGTATTTTTTCCTTGCGCGCCAGCTTGGGTTCCTCATCCTCGACATGGAGATTGCTCCATCATCGTCTTCCTTTTTGTCTTCTCAGCCTTTTTGCTCTTTTTTGGCTTCCAGCCAACCTCGGGGTCCTTCTTGAAGTCCTCCATGAACCGGCATTCCCCTAATGTGTGGTTAACTTTGCCTAAGGACGCGTGGATTGGGCAGGGCAAGGCTTTTGCCTGATCGTATGTCAGGCGTTGCTTGCTGGAGCCGCCTTCTTTACCCTTTCCTTTCCACTTGCGGCTGCCGCCTTTGCCTTCGAAGGCGGCGGCGACCTCGTTTGACGGTCCGGCTTTGTCGTCCTGGGGAGCCTTGCGTTTGTGACTTGCTCGCCTGCTTGGCGCCATGTCATGTGCGCCGTCTCCATCGCGCGTCATCATCCGCCTGTGCGTACATGGCTGCTACTTCGAGCATGACTCCGAGATCTTGACCTGCATGCGCACGAGCTTATGTCTGAGACTTGAGCCCTTCAGGAGGCCTGTGGTGAAGGCATGGATTGCTTGATTGTCGTCTACGTTTTCGCAGCTTGCCTTTGTCTGAATCCACCTTGCCAAGAAGCTTGTAGCTGTTTCATCTGGCTTTTGCACGCAACGAACCAAATCTGTGTATGTATTGGGTCGCTTGTATGTGCCTGGAAGTGCTGCGTGAACACCTTTTCCATGTCATGCCAGCTATGAATGCTTTTCTCCGGCAAGTTTTCGATCCAGCTTCGGGCTGTCCCTCAGCATGAGGGGAAGGAAGCGTGCGGCGACGAGGCCATTGCCCCGGCAATTTCAACTGCCAGCGCGTAGTCCGACAACCATGAGTTTGGCTTGTCCGCTCCATTGTACCTTTGATGAGTTTTTGACACTGATGTCATGTCTCGGGTACTTGAACGTTGCGGATGGCTGGGCCAAAGCACTCAGGGCCTAGGTAGGCATCCTGCTTTCCAGCCTTAATGTCATTGAGACGATGTCGTGCGTCTTGCGGACTGAGCTGCTTGCCGGATCTGTCGGCATTAGGCTCGTCCTGCGCTGCCCGGCTGTGCCTAGGCTCGTTGTTGTGCCCCGGCTTCCACCTTCGTGCCTGGGCACTGGTGGTGGGGACTGTGTGCGGTCCCTGCTTCTTCTTGGCGGCGGGGCGTTGTCACGATTGCCGCCACTCCTTGGCGGCTGCTTGCTGCCCCTGCTTCCGCCTTCATCCCGCCTAGGCGGAGGAGGTGAGGCCTTGCGTCTGTTGCCGGTTCTGGACGCCTCGTCACGCTGCCTTTGGGAGGTGGTGACTTGCGGGGTCCTTCTCCTTGTTTTCCCTTTTCCGTGGCTACTGGAGCCGGACGGATCTTCGGGGTTGCCACCGGCCGCAGCTTTGCAAGCGTTGGATTTGGATTCCAGCTTCCTCCTCTTGCGTCCGCCATGTCGGCGCGAGAATCAGCACGGGCCTGCTGCTCTAAGCTTTGTGAGCAAGGATCGATGCGTAGTAAATCTTCTCGTCCTTGTCGTAGTCATCATTGTTGAGGATATCTAAGGCGGCTGCAGTGTTGAGGACAGGGGTGGCGAGGATGACGTCCCCGTTCTTGTCCTTACGCTGCGGCGCTGTAGCCCACTCGAAACCAAGCTTTTGGGCAGGGGATTTGAAGTTGTCAGGATCCCTGCCTTTCTTGCTTTTCTTCTGCCACAGGTCCTGCCGGCTTGGGCAATGGAGTAGTGGTGAAAAGATTGCGCTTGGGGTCTAACTTGGCGGTTATCTTGGCGTTTTCCTCCTTGGCTTCGTCGAGGAGCCCTGGACCTCTGCTTGCTTGCTTTTGAGGTACTCAGTTTGCTCCACCAAGGTGTTTCGAAGTTTCTCCAAATCAGCCGGGTTGGTTTTGTCGGTCACCGGCGTGTGCAGAACTTCCGCCAGGGCCGCCATGTTCCCTATCTTGCTGGGCTCGCCTTTCTCTAGAACCCTCTTCTTTGGAGCCGGCGGAGGCTCCGGAAACGGTGGATCGGTTGCCGGGGTTCCAGCATTGGCGGCGTCTGTTGCTGCCGCCTGCGCTGAAGCTGCCCGGTGACATCCGCCACGAAGACCTGCTGCATGTTGACGGACGAGCCCGTAGCCGTTTCAGAAGGCGGAGGCTCGGGTGTATTGAAACACTGCTTGATCCGTTGCTCGAACATGCTTGCAGAATCTTCTTCGGAATCAGAGTCTACGTTGACGTGAACAGTAGATTTGGATCCGGCATCCGACATCGCATCATCCTAGTGCAGGAAGAATAGATTCGGGATCTTGACTATTGGGCTGGGAGTCGGATCCCAGTCCCGTCATGCCGACAAAGTGTAGATCTGAATCTGCGGACTCCTGAGAGGAGGCAGACTCAGATCCGTCTTGAACGTAAGTCTTTTGATTGCAGGGCGGGTGGGATGTCGAATAAATTCGCGGCAACTCATACGCCTCAGATGTGTAGCCGATGAATACATCGACGCTGCCAAACGGCACAACACCGCAACCGACAATGTAGTCGTCTGCAGGGATGTAGTACTCGTCGCAGCTGATGTAGTGGTTGTTGCCGTAGCGCACGGCGCGGCCGACGGCGATTGTTTCGCCGATGCCGCCTAGGGTTCCCGCCTGGAACGTGACGCCTGACGCCTTAGGCCCCACGGTGGGCGCCAACTGTCGTCGTATCGGTATCTGAGATAGGAGACGGGATCCTGCTAGCCGAGGGTGAACGTAGGGCAAGAAGGTGGACGTCGTCGAGGTCGGGATTGTACACGGCAGTTTACCCAGCTTCAGGCTCCACGGCGGTGGCGGAGCCCTACGTGCTGCTATAACTCACTATAAGGCAGATCGCCGTGTTACAGGTTACAATGAGCTATGTGATGTGTCAAAGTATGAGAGTATGGCCTAAAGGCTTCCCGTGGTCCGGCTTATATAGGCGGCCAGACCTAGGGTTACAAGGTGATTACGTATCCGGCAAGCACATAGAGTCCTAAACCTAACCGGCAAGTCTGCCACCTTCCGTCTTGGTCTTGGTGGCTTCATGGGTTTCGGTCTTGGGCCTCCTCCTTGCCGGCATCCGCCTGTCTTGGTCGTTAGCTATCTGGGCTGCCCGGTAGGCAAAGCCTTTACCACCACTGCGGGCCACCCTGGACTAGCCGGATTTACCCATGTTAGTGATACCCCTAGTGGGTATATCCCAACACATTGTTCACAATTTTTTTCCAACATGATTCAAAAAAAAATCATACGTTAAAATTATTCAATGGCTTCATAAAAAGTTCAGGCTCCAAAAAACCTACATGCGATTCAAAAATACTTCCACGAGATTCAGAAAAATATTCACGGGTTAGTAGATATTTTCACGTTCAAATTGTTCATGTTGTTCCAAAACATGTTAAGGGTTTAAGTTAATATTTGTGGGGTTCGGAGAAAATGTTCATGGCTTTTAAAATATTTGTTCGTGGTTCACAGGGTCGGCCCTGGAGGGTGGCAGGGTGGGCGGCCGGCCCGGAGCCCCCAAAATACAGGGACCCCACCCAGGTACTTTGTAGACTTGTAGTATAGGTACTATACTACCTACTTGTATAGCCAGCGTGGCCTATGGAAAAGAAGAGCTGATCGATTGCTATTCTCACGCATCATTGACGCATACATGGCCTGCATGCATAAGGCCCACTGGCCGTCGCGACTTGCTATCGATAATCGATCCCATCATTATTCGCTTCGCCAGTTCGCCTCCTCGCCTTGTTCGCCTCCTCGCAGACTCGCATCTGAACCTGATTGGTGATCGCGCCATCGCGCATTCGCGGATGATCCGCCGAGGATCTGTCCATCGAGCGTGAGCACTCAGCAGCATCTACCGATCCCATCTAGCCATCCCCAGTTTATTAAATAAATATTCACGATGATTCAAAATATTTTTATGAGTTTTTAAACTTATCGTGGTTAAAAATCATTCACTGAGTAAAAAAAAAACTCTCATAGGATTCAGAAAAATATTCACGATCAGTAAATATTTTAATGGTTCCGATAAAATGTTCATGTGGTTCCACAAAATGGCAAACGTTTAAATAAATATTTGTGGGGTTTGAAAAAATATTCATGGTTCTAAAATATTCGTTCATGGTTCACAAAAATAGTTGCACCGGTTTCAGATTATGTTCACATGTTCAAAAGAAAATCATGAGATTTTTGAAATATTCTAGGGGATAGGAAAAAAATTGAGGGGTTAAAAAATATTCATGGGCTTAAAACAGATACTTCCACAGGATTAAAATGTTCACACGATAAAAATATTTTCACCGTTTTCAATATAAGTGGCTACGCTGCCACATTTTTACCTGACCCTTGCGGTAGAAGGCTCTCTTTAACTCCTCGCAGTGCATTAAATGCATGGAAGTTACACGTAACTTTGTCTGGTACATGTACTTATTTCATATAATCCTTCCACAAAATGCATACATGACTTACTGAGTGGTTGGTGTAGTGCAACGCAGGACCAAATGAGCTCGGGCTCTCTTCCGAGTTTTCTATGAAAAAGGGGGCAACATTCAAAAACATGTTTTGTCGTTTCCTTGTTCGCCAAGTCTCGGTAGCAAAGGGAACCATTCATTATGTACTTTCTCCCTCCAATCCAAAATTATTCAACGGTGACATAGACACGTTTTGTTTGACAATGAAAATTCCTAACCATGTGAGGGGTTTTCTGAATGGCATGCTTTAAGTAGTTTGGGTGGGTGGAACAATACAATCGGTCCATTCGTACATGATCTAAGAGCATCTCCAACAGCTGCCCCATTTTGAGGCAGCAAAAAGTGGATTTGCATCACCACATTTCTGCGTTTTTCAGGTTTTACATCACCAACAAAAAAACTGCCGTTTTAGCAGCCCCATTTTAGGACACGGCGGAAAGGGTTGCCGTAGCAGCTGCCATAAAATGGGGCACCAACCGGCGGCCGTAGCCCATATGTTTGCAACACCATTTCATACATTTGTTGATCAATAAATATCTAAACAATCTCAAATAAATTTCAAACAAATTTTAACATAAACAATACTCAATTATTACATAGTTCATCAAGTTTTACCATACAAATCATGTCCTCAATCATCAAACATAAAACAACAAATGATCAACAACAAATAAATAGTTCATCACATACAACAACAAACATATAGATAGATAGAACTAGGCTTGCCGGCCTCTCCATGCCCATCACTCCTCGATGAGATCTTTTTGAAGATCGTCATGGATATCAGAATCTCTAATGTTGTGGTACGTGTCAAGAAAGGCTTTGAGCCGGTCTTGCCGACGGCGTGGACGCACTAGTTCCCCTATGAGGCGTTATCACAGCAGAAGGGTGAGGCAAAGAAGTTTTAGAGTGGGTGACCTGGTTCTCCGCCTAATCCAAGATAGAAAGGGCTTGCATAAGTTATCCCCGCCTTGGGAAGGACCTTTTGTGGTCAGTAAGGTGTTGCTCAATGGTTCTTATTACTTGGTCGATGCACGTGACGGATACAAGAAGAAGCGAGGTCGCAAGCGCAAAAGGAAGGTTGACGACAAGTACGAAGAAACCAAGCGACCCTGGAACATTGAGCAGCTACGTCCTTTTTACACTTAGCAATTTCCACATTGTAATAAGTACTATATGATTATGAAATAAAAGTCTGTGGTTTGCTCATTCAGTTTTGGGATCATGCCATCTTTTGTCTTTTCTCGCAATCATATATCTGTTGTCATAAAAGTTACCAAATAAAATAAGTTTTGCTCCGTGCTAAGGTCCAAACTTTTTTGACATTTGCCGTCTGCCGGCTAAAAAACGCAAACAATCTTTGCACCGCCTAATATGCTTATCTGTCTGTTTGTATGTGGGTCGCCTAGTAGTATGTCGTTGGCACCAACATGCTGGCTTTGGTCTCTGAGTCTAAATTAGTTGGTATTGCACCTGGTTGGCTCAGCTAAAGTAACTAAGATGAGGTTCCGCCAACATATGAAAAAGCTAAACATGCAGGCGAGATACATATTAAGGCGGGCCACTTAAGTAAGCCTACCGCCAAGTGTAGCATAAAAGTTGGCCCATAAATATTTACAACCCAAAATAAAGTTTTATGCGTTAACAGATTAACGCAGTGTTTTGTGCTGCCTTTGCAGGAGGAAGTCTAAGGGATTGCCGCCTTCGTAGAGCTGGTGGAGAGATCCTGGGGGCTAACGCCGGCATTCTTGGGGCTGGCTCCGCCATCCTTGGGGCTGCGCTTGTCGGTTCCGGCTTCGCCTTCTTCGCCGCGGGAAGCTTCAGGATCTGCCAAGGAGGGATCAGCAACGGCAACATGCGGGTCCGGGTGTTCCTTGTAGAACTTGCGGATGTCAACCATGTTGGCAACCCGGGTCGCATAGCCGCGAACAGACCGCAGCACGTCCTGCATCACGATGGTTTGGCTGTTTTCGTCTTCGGTGGGGAAGTACTCGGTGACTTGATGAATATCAGCCTCCGGGTACCACGCCGCCGTCATCGCCAATGCCAACTTGGCACCGCCTCGTGCTGCTGAGCGTAGTGTGTTGTCGTGTTCAGCTGTCGCCTTCTCCAGCAACTCCGGCAGAGCATCGAAGATGACGGGATCGCCGTCTTCCCCAGGGTAGAACTTGGCGGCAAATGATTTGCCGGCGCCGACAATCTGGTTGACGATTTCGCCAATTTTCAAGATCCGAGCAAGGCGCGGCGTTGTGGCCAGGTCATCTCCCAGGCCAGCCGGCACTGCACAAACACAAAGTTACACACTGCAGCTTCAAGTATCAAGAAAGCAAGGTGACAAAAATGAAGGACTGGAGGCATACCCAAGACATGGTCGTGGATGGCGTTGACCTCATCCAGATGGTTCTCAAGCGTTTCTTGGGCTAGCTGGACCGCCTTTGACAGTTGGTCCTGCTGCTCCTTGGCGTTCTTGTTCACCTGGTCAAGGTTGTTGCTCATGGCCTCAAGTTGTCCAGTCAACTTGCTAACTTCGGCAGCATGAGCCAACGCACGATCATCCAGCTCCTTGGCGTGATCCGCCTTCAGCTTGGTCACCAGCCCGGCAAGATCTGCAGCTTCGTTCATCAAAGCTTGCATGTCAGTGGAGTTCTTGAGAATATCTTGCGCAGTGTTTAATAATTCTACAAATAAAAAGAAAAGACGACTAAAATACTTGTCGGAAAAGGAAAAGAAGTCGGACGAAAAGAAGGCAAAGAAAGCTTTGTCACCTTCATCCTTCTTGCGAGCTTCTTCCAAACTCGCAATTTGGGCGTTCTTCAACTCCACGTCCTGCTGCAGTTCCTCGCATTCCTTCTTCTTCATCTCTTGAGCACGAAATAGCTCAAGATTGGAAGCAAGAACGGCCTGCATGCACGAAAGCAACATTATGGTTAGCGCTATTTAGTCAACGAGACCACTTTGCCGGCTAAATTTTTCAGCCGCCAAAGTGCTCGGGGGCTGGGACCATAGGCTATTTTACCTCAAGTTGTCCGTGCAGGGTGTCGTGGAGTTCGTCCATGTGTGCGTACCAGTTGCGGGTACCGTCACGCATGGTCTTCAGTGTTTGCCGGGGGTCTTGCAACCCTTTGCCAGGTTGGGAGCCAGGATGAGTGGACGATCCGCCTTGTTCGGCCGCCATCTGGTCATCCATCTCCTGCTTCATGGCGATAAATCGAGCGGCATCACTAGCCGAAGCTTCAGCCGTCTTGGAAAAAGTTATGCCGGCAACTGATTTCTTGCCCGCCATCTTCTCTGTAGCCGCCTCTGCGGTACCGGCAGCTGTGTACGTTCCCTGGCACACAACCACGGGAACGCCAACTGTGGGCGTTGTCGGCGCAGCAGCTGGAGAAGAACGTGGTGGCTTGCCCCTGCCGGCAGCAATCTTCAAGTTGGAGCGGAGTTTGGGCATGGTAGGCTTGCCTCTGTAAGCAGAAACATGCAAGTTTGTCAGCACAAACATATTAAAATATCCAAGTCAGGGAAGCCAAAGTTTGCTAACCGTTTCAAGGGAACGTTCCCCACGGTCTCATCCTCTGCGTCGGCAGAGGTGGCCGCCTTCTCCTCTTCTCCAAATCCTTGGTGGAGGAGCAGCTTGCGCTTCTTCGACTTGCTGGCACCTGTATCATACCAGTTTGGGGCCAGCTCGTCCTCTCCCAAGGTTTGTAGCTGAAAAGGAAGCAAGACAATATTAATTCAGTACCTAGTGGGCAAGGATGTTAGTGAAATAACAAAGTAGCTTTCACTTACCGCTGGGGCTGGGTTGTTATGAGTGAACATGGCGACGCCTTCAGCCGCCTTCACCGACAGAGGCTTGATAAGCTCTCTAAGCCGGTACTCCAAGGCATCCTGATCAAGGGTGCTGTTGCCGGCGTCGTCCGCCTTGTACTCGCACATCTTCAGTGGGCGATGGCGGAGAGGCATAATCTTCCTCGACACCCAGCAAATGACGGTGTCAACTCCGTCAAGTCGTGGAGCCAACATCGTCTTCGTCAAGAACTCGATCCGCCTAACGGCAACTCGAAGTTCTTCCGGCAAGCTGCTGAGCGGCACTTTGCTGTCCAGCAAGCCTTGTGGGTTGGCGGACCGTTGACGAAGGCTGGCATCCCTTGCGTGCTGCCAGGTGTCGGGATGTCCTTGCAGTAAAAGAAAGTGCTGGTCCAGTGCTTCACCGACTCGATGTATGGTATTTTTGGGTACCAGTCGGGTTGGCGGCAGTTGAACGTAACACTACCGCAGGTTGCTAGGTGGCCGCCTGGTATGGTTTGCCGGCGGCACAGGAAGCAGTACTTAAACAGCTCTATGGACGCAGCTATGCCTAAGTACCCTTCGCACAAAGCCTGGAAGCCGGCTAGCACTAGAATACTGTTGGGCGCTATGTTGTGTGGCTGCAGCCCATAAAAACTAAGCACCGCCAAGAAGAAGGCGGAAAGCGGCAGAGACATACCGCGAAGGCTATGCGAAGCCAACATGACACGCTCGCCGTCTTGGGGGTCAGGCACCGCCTCGTCGCCTGGAACCCTCCAGGAGCATTCCGTCTTTGGCGGAATGTATCCGCCTTCCTCCAGTTCCTTCAGATATGCTGACGTCATAACTGACGGCAGCCAGTACCTGGAACCCAGGTCTCCAGCCTCTTCCTCTTCCTCGACGTCGTCATCCTCGTCGGCGGCAGATTCCGCCGCGGCCTCTGAGCTGGTAGCCGCGAGGGATGGGAGGGGAAAAGTTGGAGCGGCGGTCGCAGGCGTCGTCGGAGCTGGGGAAGAAGTAGAAACCCCGCCCGTGGCCACGGTGGCCGCGGGAGAGGTCATCGATGCGCCTGCAGGCACCGCCGCCGCTGCTGGAACAGATCCAGATCCGGCGGGGGTCGTTGAAGCCGCAGCCAGTGCCGCCGTCGCCGCCGCATCCTGCTGAGTGCTCGCCATTTGGGGAGAGGGCGCTGCTCGTGCTCGCCGGAGTTGAGTTCGAGGAGGAGTTGAGCTCGGGAAGGTGAGGAGGCCACGGTGGGTGTGCGAATGAGGAAGAAGTGCATCGATGTGCCCTTTGGAGGTATTTATCCCCACGCGCCAAGATCCGTGCCTGAGATTGGGGGGACGCGAGATTTCCGCCACGTGCCCACGATTTGCACGTCGTGGCAACGGCGTCTGCGGCCTCGCTCCGATTTCTGTGCGTAGTGGAGAAACCATCATGACGCATGCCCAAGTCCAAACTGTCGTGGACTGCATGGCGTCATCCGTCAACATTTGACGAGCCTAGTCAATTGACAAGACTGGTGCCAGGAAGATTCCTGACAATGGTCAGGCCGTCTTTCCCATGATGGCGGCAAGTTGTCCGACTACTTTAGGCGGACCGCCGCTTACTTTCAACTATGGAATGCTTCAAGCTCTTCAGACGCTTACAAGACAAGGCGGACGTTGCCGACAAAGAAGACGGCGCCTGAAGAACTCGAACCCTCCCAGGGGCTAATGTTGGGGATATACCTACTAGGGGTATCACCAGCATGGATCAATCCGGCTAGTCCAGGGTGGCCCGCAGTGGTGGTGAAGGCTTTGCCTACCGGGCGGCCCAGATAGCTGACGACCAAGGAAGGCGGATGCCGGCAAGGAGGAGGCCCAAGACTGAAGCCCATGAAGCCACCAAGACCAAGACGGAAGGCGGCATACTTGCCGGCTAGGTTTAGGACTCCGTATATACTTGCTGGATACGTATTCACCTTGTAACCCTAGGTCCAGCCGCCTATATAAGCTGGACCTCGGGATGCCTTTAGGGCAACTCTTTGATAGACAACCAACTCATTGTAACCTGTTCACGGCGATATTGCCTTATAGTGAGTTATAGCAGCACGTAGGGCACCGCCACCGCCGTGGTGCCTGAAGCTGGGTAAACCGCCGTGTACAATCCCGACCTTGACGACGTCCACCTTTTTGCCCTACGTTCACCCTCGGCTAGCAGGACCCCGTCTCCTATCCAAGATGCCGATACGACGACACACAACATCTTTGTATAGTTTCACGGTCGGGGCGCTACAAGTTGGTATCAGAGGAGGACTGCCTGTAGGAAATCCTTCTATTGGTCGACGTCGAGTCTAGTGTTTGTGAAAATTATGTAGAACCTACAAATGAGTTGTGAAAGCCATCTTAGGATTCTTTTTACTCCTTACCTGGTATCACTCTATTCTCGGAGACATCTTACCTCTATTTGAGTTAAAGGTTTGACTTCTCGTCTGTTACTTTAAAAATCTTTAGGATCACGGGGTTGGCTTCTACCTTTAGTGTTACATGTCAGGTTGCTTCCGCTGCGTGTTGGGTCATAATCCGCAGTAAACACAGTTGTTTAACAACACTCTTCTTTTGACGTGCTTCGGTTGTTTTGCACCTAATCGGGTGTTCCTTTCTTTGGGTTTTACCCCAAGATCTTGAACCGAAGGTCCCGGATGGTACTGGAATTCTGGTGTGATGAATCATGTGGGTTGTTACCCATGTGAGCATTATGCTATGCGTGAGTCTCAGTACAAGACGCTGATCTTTAACCCAAGATCCTTCCCGTTGAACCTTGTTGTTAATGGTTAAACCGTACAACAGGATGGCTAGATCTAAAGTTAGTCTTCAAGCTTGTGGTTGTAGTCGCAATTCAATTGCGTCAACAAAGCTCATCCCTATTGCTAGCTAACGCTAGATATTCTGTCATCGAACCATCTGGATCACGACAAGAATGCTCTTAGTGAGTTTTCCTCTATGTTTGTGACTCCTCCACTAACACACGTTCGTGAAACCCTTTCAGCACTAGTTGCTGGAAGAGTGCTAACATATGCTTCTGCAACATCTGAGAATTTTCCTGAGCATGTTTGTTACTCTTGATCTTCTTCCCGACCCTTCTCCTGTGATCCGAAATGCTCCTCCGTGAGGAAGGTTCTACTCAAGCTGTTTGGTAGAAGTTACCTCTTCATCTGTTGGAATTTTGTTTCAACACTCTTCCTCAGAGACTTAAGGCCTTGTGCAAAATTCATATTCTGAATCTTTGAGAAAGAGTTGTCTACCAACTGGAAACTTCTTATCAATCTTCTGTCACCCTCAAATCGTCAATTCAATAGTTGATTAAAGCCTCATTCCAAGAGGTTACTAGGAGGTAACCGATCGTCGTATCTTCGGGAAGACCATTCCTTCCGGAGTGGTTTCCTTCTTTCCTATGGTGTAATCGGAGGATGACCTCGGAGTGAAGCCGATGAAGATCTTCAGGATGCGCTGAATCAATCTACACCGAGAAGATCATTGAAGACCGTCGTAACCCTTTTCCCTACTCTAGGAATCTCGGGACGAGATTCTTGTAAGGGGGGTCGAATTGTAACAGCCCGAAATTTTTGTGAACCCAAAAATGTGGGTAAAATTTCCACTTTTTATGTTTCATTGCATCATGGCATCCATATTAATTTACTAAACAATAAAACAATTGGCTTGTCACCATTTAAAAACAAATTGCTAGAAATGCCATAACTCAATTCAAATGAGTTTGAGAAATTTTTGACAAATAAAAATTATTTGAAGTTAATATGTTTGTCAAGGAAGTTCCAAGAGTTCAAAATAATATTTCTGTACTTACTTTTAAAAGGCTATAAGTATAGCAAAAGGATTTAAGCAAAAGTGACATATCTAAACCCTATGAAGGAATGTGGTTCAAAACATTTTATTTTAGAACACCAATTTTTGTGGAGCTTCTACAGGTTATGGGGAGGCTACATGAATATTTTCAGACTTTTAGAAAATGTTTAAGTGCCTCAGTTAATTTACTGAAAGTTACTGGCTTTAAAAGAAAACAAAAAAGAGGAAAAGGCAGGGGGTTTCTGCAAAATGGGCGTCTTCTTCCTGTAGCGACCGAACGGCCGAGCCACACCAGCTCGAGCACCGCCGTGCTGCTCTCCGACCGCCCGAGGTGGACGAGAGCACCACTGATGGCCCTTCACGTAGTTACTCCACAACGGCGCCAGAAAACACTTGCTGAGCGCTTCGCGTAGTTACCTGCGTGAAAAGTAATGGGTTAGGTTGAGACTCCAAGTGCAGAGTGTGTAGTAGTGGAAGACTTGTTTTCCCCACGAGGGGTGACTCGAGGGTTTAATATCGAACTCTCGGGGAATCAGTAGTGAAGATATATCTTCTTATCCTTCTTTTGGTTACCTACAAAACAAAGTTAAATGTTTTGGTCCTCAACCTCACCTGTGGTTGTCAAGCACAAGGTGTAAGAATGATATCATGAAGGAATAGTGAGTATCATTAGCAGCAGTATTCATGAAGGAATCCTCACATTCATTATCCAAAAAGACCCTAGAGGCTTCAGTCAAACCTCTATAAAACACATGCATGAGCATCCAATCTCTAAGACCATGTTCCATTCCAAAAGCTATGCCTCTAAACCTTTCCCATGTTTTCACTAGAGGTTCATCCTCTTCTTGTTTAAAGGTGATAAGTACTTGTCTTAGGTTACAAATCTTTTCAATGGAACAAAATCTTTCAACGAAAGCAGCTTTTAAATTAAACCAAGTGCTAAAATTTACAGGTGGCCATCTTAATATCCAATCTAAGGCTTTTCCACCTAGGGAGTAAGGAAAAAGCTTAATTTTAACATTAGCATGGCTCAAGTTTAACATTTTGCACCTTTCATCAAACTTCTTAAGATGTGGTATAGGATCTTCTTTAGGTTTCCCATAAAAACGGTGTTCATAAATCACTTTCACGATATTAGGATCTACAACACATTTCTCAACAGGGATATTCATATCTTGGGGAAAGTTCTTAACACTAAATGGCCAAAAGGTTCGTTTCTCCATTTTAGCAAGTTTTTTTGTTTTTTTATTTTATTTTATGCAAAACTGAAAATAAATATGCAAGCGGAATATGATATGCAATGACACTAACAAAGCAAATAAATTGCTTTGTAAGTAAAGATGGATAAGATGGTGCTCACGTAGGTGCAACCTCCCCAAGCTTAGGTGTTAGCACAAGTTGGTGAAGTTGACTTCGTTGTGAGATGAATGCGATGATGCACACCCTTGGATAAATCTCTCAGCTATGATTCCCCGGCAACGGCGCCAGAAAACAGTCTTGATGGCCCTTCACGTAGTTACTCCACAACGGCGCTAGAAAACACTTGCTGAGCGCTTCGCGTAGTTACCTGCGTGAAAAGTAATGGGTTAGGTTGAGACTCCAAGTGCAGAGTGTGTAGTAGTGGAAGACGTGTTTTCCCCACGAGGGGTGACTCGAGGGTTTAATATCGAACTCTCGGGCAATCAGTAGTGAAGATATATCTTCTTATCCTTCTTTTGGTTACCTACAAAACAAAGTTAAATGTTTTGGTCCTCATCCTCACCTGTGGTTGTCAAGCATAAGGTGTAAGAATGATATCAAGATAGTTATGCAATGCAAACAGGAAATAAATATGCAATGATGGTGGATGCAATGGTAAATGATATTTTTGGGTATTTTAATGATGTATGCAAGATGAAAAGTATTTTTGTATTTTCGGATTTAATGATGGCTGAAAATAAAAAAGTGGTATATGGTGTTGGAAAGGTGTTTCTTATGATTAAAAATGGACCGGGGTTCATGGTTTGACAAATGCACTCTCTCTTTATAAAGTGGCAGACAATGGAACACACACAGAATTAACATATGAGATTGCAACACAAAGTTTGATAACAAGTTACTTAGATATATGGGCATCACGTCCTAACATAGAGACCTTTTGATTATTAGTCTCTCTTATACTCCACCAAGATGCGAACCAAATCATAACACCTCAGTAATTAAGATGACTCAGAGTATAGCAATAAGTTTCATGACATGAAGTGAAAATAAGAACATGCTGGATCTAGTCACAGGAAGAAGCTTGATCACCCTCAACCCTTGCAGCATGGTATTTTTGTTTATCCCTAGTGAGGTAACAAAGTAAGGTAAACACCCAAGTGGATCGCGATATTAAGTTGTCAGCTTACCGCACTCACCACTCCCCGTTACTCCAACTAATGCACACGTTCCCCTACACACGCTCTCATAAACATGCTTGATCATAACAAGTAGACATGAACGGGGTACATAATATGCATCTATACTCATAACTGAAACAAACATTGCAATCTCAAACATATATTAACTCATAGAAAGATCCACCACATAGGTATTACAAATATGACCGTAATCATGTTCAGCAGCTCATACGGTACTAATTAGTGAAGCTCAAGAGAGGAGAGATACATACGTTACTTCCACAAACCCATAGTCCAGAGGTGGACTACTCCCTCTTAATCATGGAGACGGTGGAGAAGTCGATGGAGAGGATGGAGACCACACAGGCAGCGCCCCGCCGGAGTTTTCCCCCTCCAATCTGCAGCTCCTGATCTCTGTTTCGGTGTTTCTGTGTTTGTGCGGCGCGCCCTTCGCGAAACGCGAGGGGACCTTTTTTATAGGCGTTTTTAGGTCAAGACGGAGTCGGTGGACGAAAGATCGACGGCAGCGGAGCCACGAGGGCCAAATGAGTGGGCCCCACGCGGCCACAGTACCTGGCCGCGTGGGCCACCCCCTTTTGGCCTTTTGCCCCCCGTTTGCTTGCTTCCTTCGCTCCGAGGTCTTCCTCCTTCCAAAATACTGACGCCTGTATTTTTCCATAATTTTTTGACGACGTTTGGGTCCCTGAAACATAAAAGGAAAGAAATAGGGTTTTCTGCCTGCGCAGGGTTAATTCCATAAAAATAGGAAACAATTGATTTATTTCCTAAAATCATTAAATAACAGTAATATAACCCTTATATGATGCAAATATGATTGGAATATGTGTGATATAGTGCAAGGTTCATGTATGCATTTTACATGCATCAACATCCCCAAGCTTAACCAATACTCGTCCTCGAGTATGAAGGTGATAAAACTAACATGGGTTTTGCAATATAGCACTAACAATGGATATCAAAGATGATTGCTACTGCTACATAGAGTCAAATGATTCATTCTTCAAAGGAGTAGCAATATGCAAAACAGTTTATGAAGTGATATCAAGTATTCAATGCAAGGATGTTCAATGATAGTTCACAAAGTGTAACATAACAGATAGTAGTATGGACATTCTTACTTTTGCATACATGTGGTCCATAGAGTGATAATGAAAATCTGAATATGTTTGGTGGACACTTTGGAAAGATGAATAAGTGAGTAGAGGTAAAGCATGCATAAGTTTCATCTAACCTCCAAACTCTCCTACTTAAGTTAATGATTGCAATGTGGTAATACTTGGTGCCAAGCTCTCATTCCCCTATCATAGCATCTTGAATGATTATAGTTTAATGTGAGAGCAAATATGAGTAGTGTACTTGACAAATTAAAGGTTAGGTGTCTCATGCCCCTTGAATACAAGTACCTACACCATGATTACTCAACTTAGGAAACAAAGCAAGTTCAAGTTATATATCATTGTAAGTAATAATAGTATCATCAAGAGCGTCAACTGGGGTACCTCTTGTCCCAGGATATGGAACAAGCCCATATCAAAATGACAAGACAAACAAACAAGATGAACCACCTCAACACCCTTTTTATTTACCATTGGAATAGCTTTTTATTGTAAGGTGTGTCATAGATAATTCACCATAGCATGTAAGTAAATTTCCACCATGAATAATGCATGGCTTAGATTAGCGGCCCAGGCGTCTCTCTAATCATTTATACAAACTCATTTAAACTTCTTCATTTCCACCTCATTTCACCATGATAGGCATCCATAAACAAAAGTACATGATATCAACTAAATGAGATGAAGGAGCATGTTGAAAGCTTTGCATGTGACAGCACATATGGGCTAACTCCCAACCTCGAACATTTATCAAGCCACTAGCATCATAATCTTAATCACAATGGGTCATGTTTTATTTATTGCAATGATAGTAAAATGTGCATCAAGTTCGTGAGAGCTATATAACCAACTTTTCCCATGGCAATCAATAACATAATCATTTTCATTCAGAGGTATAGACAAGACAAATATCATGATGAACATACTCGGAATAGCATATAGCTAGTAGGTAGATATGGTGGACTCACTGGAATAACTTTGGTTGAAGGTGTTGGAAACAAGTTTTGACTTGTTGGAATGTTTGGGCTAGCAAAAGGGAGAAAGTTGACCATCTAGATGCATGCATGAGTGTCCATAGAACTAACTAATCCATGTTAAACCAAGTAAACTAACAATCAGCACCAAAACATGAATAAGTTATAGCTCTTCAAAAAGGATTTGCAAACTATTACTCATAAACAAGCTCATGAATCATGCAACTATATGTATCATTAAAATCAACTCAAACATCCCTTTTCCCAATCTTATAAAAGCATCCAACATATTTCAACCCATATTTCCAGTAGCTCTCCCATATATAAATGATTGTGTGGTGGTCTCTCAAAACAAATCAAACCAAAACAAAACAAAAGACGCTCCAAGTTTATGTGATAAAGTGTTTCAATCGAAAAACAGAAGTTGGACGTGCGCAAACCGAGAGTGTGTAGGTCCAGTGGGGTTGTCTTCACATCCCCAAGCTTATGGTATTCACCATCCTTGGATAACTCTTGGTGCATCTCCTCCAATCCCTGTGAAAAAACTTCAAAACACCGTTTCTCCCATTTCTTTTCTGTGGGGTGCATTAATAGTGATAAACAAATATGTTTCTTGCTGCATATAATCCTTGAACAAAAATTCATATGAGATGTCCAGAAAGTGTATAATGTTGTATGCCTACTCATAAACTCAATTGGATCAAAAAGATTCAACTTAAAAGCTCAAAGCATGCATCAAACAAAATGGGACATAATCTGTCCAGAAAAACAGCAGCAGTAAAACGTATTTTTCTACCCTACCAAACTTTCTCGAAAAATTCCGAAAAAATTCATGCATATAGAAGATGAAAAGTTGAAACTACAGTTCAAATATGAGCTCATTCGGAGTTACAGAATAAGAATTAAAAATCATACCGTGCACTGATTCGTGCAGGAATAAAATCTCCGAACGCTATAAGCAACTTTTTCAAACCAAAAAGGGTAAAACTTGCACTTTATTAAAAATTCCAGAACCTAAACTAGACACACAGTCTCTTATTACAGCAAGAGGACACAAAGAAAATCACACAAAAAATAACCGGGTTGCCTCCCGCAAAGCGCTTTCTTTATAGCCATATAGCTAGACTTCTTACTTGTTGTTTATTGTGGACGAAGCTCATGAGGGAGCTTGAATTTTGGTGGTTCCCTCTTCCTTGGGAAGTGTGTAACAGCCCAAAGTTAAGAACCTGGAAAAACCCGTGTAAATTTTCCACTTTTGTGTTTCATCGCATCATGGCATCCATTTTAGTTTGCTAAACAAATAAAACAATTGGTTTGGCAACATTTAAAAGCACATGCCAAACTTGCCTTAACGAAATTCAAATCAATGAAAGTGTTTAAACTTGCAAAACAAAAATACTTTGGCATCTTATATTGTCCAAGAAGTCCAAGAGTTAAATTAAGTAAGGTTGGCATTTCAGAAATGCCAAATGTGTTATAAAAGAAAGGACATTCAATTTGGCTTGATCCAATTAAATTCAAACACTTTCAAAATCCTTTACACTTTCAAAACAGAAGGCATGGTTTGCTTCACCATGATGTGGGGAGCCTCCACTCTTTCCTTGGTGACCTTTGGGAAAATAAATTATGTTCAAATACTTTTATAAAGAGAAAAGCCCCAAAATGCCTATTGCTTTGCTTTCAAGTTTTGAAGTAATTGTTGACCACCAATTTTCCCTTTTAGTTTCATATGTGTCAACAACGTTTCAAGGCTTCAAAATATACTTCTCTCAAGGACAAATAAATGGCTAATTATTTTAAATCTTGAAAATACCAAAAATGCCAGAATTGAAACTCAAACAAGTTACCTCTGGAAACTTACTTCAAATGGGCTGCAATTATTACCATGGCCTCTTTATGTTAAATCAGGAGTTACCACAAAATTGCATAAGGTTTGGACTTAGTTAAGTACCTCGATTAAATGTTTTAAATAAATGGCAGAAAAGAAAGTAAAACAAGTTTGTCCTACAAACTTTCTCCAATTGAGCTCAAAAATTTACAGGACCATCTTTGTGTCAAATAAGAATTTTCCACTAAGTTTCATAAAGTTTGAAGTTTCCTAGGTGCTTCAATTAAATGTTTTACAGAAACCCCAGAAAAGAAAGAGAGGGAAGAAAACAGAAAAGGACCTACATGTAACTAGAAAAAGAAGCACAGGGGGCTTCCAGCAAAAACATCGTCTTTCTGTAGCCATGCCGCCCGTGTTCCTCGCTCCTCGCCGTAGCTCGTCGCCGCCAGGCCCCCCCCCCCCCCGACGCCTTGCCGCCGTGTCCCTCGCTTCCCTGCCGCGCACCGGACCCCCCCTGCTCTCCTCTCCCCCTGCGAGGAGATAAGAAGACCCTGTGCGCCTCTGCTGTCTCCCCCTCACCTCTGTGTCGCCGCACCGCCCAGGCCCCCCTTGCTCGCCTCGCCGCGATCGCCGGCCGGGCCCTGTCTCCCCGCGCTGCCCTGGACAAGGATAAGAAGAGCCGCACGACGCTCTGCTCCCTGACCCCTTTCGCTCCCCAGCTCCCTCCCTCTCGTTCCCTTTTTCTCCATGGCCGAAACCAAGCCGCCGGCCGCCGAGCTCGTCGCCGACGATTGAGAGCCCCTGGAGTAGATCGAAGACCACCAGCAGCTCCGCCTCTTCCTCCTCTCCGCCCTCGTCGACGCACGCTTGCTGGGAGGCCGTGTACCGCGCGAATCGAGTCCTTCTTCCCCATCACCGACCGGAGCTTCGCCGAGCCATTGACGCCTCCCTCGACCTCCTCCGTCCTCGTCGAGCCCGTGCACGCATCGAGGGTGAGCCGGCGCTTCTTCCCGTGCTCTCCGTTCGTCAATGCGCGTCTTGTAGCCTCAGTTCGTAGTAGTTCGCCGCCGTCCGCCGCGGATGGTTGTTGCCGGAGCTGCTCCGGTGACCAATAATTGGCGGAGCCGCCGTAGTCTTGCTCGCCGTGCCCGTGCGAGTCCGTAGCACCCCGTAGCACGCTCCCTGGAGCCGTAGGACGTCGCGTCGATCCCTTCGCCGCCGGTGATCACCGCGCCCAGAGCGCGTCGGTCACGGCTTCGTCGCGGTCAACCCTGGCCACTGGACTGCGCGCTGATGTGGCCGCCCGCGTGGCTGCTGACCTGGCCCTGGGCCCGCGCGTCAGTGTCTGTGAGTAGCCCACACCCGTGTGCAAAACGTTTCAGCCATTTTTCTGCAAAATAAAAGAAATAGAAAACTGAAAACAGATCCAGATCTTTTCTTCTAAAATGCGTAGTAAATTGAAAAATGAACCAAATTCGAGGATTCAAATTTCTATGTGTAGATCTGGTTGTGCTCTATCTGTTAACCTCATTTTGGCATAAATGTTGTATTATAAATTTTTCACTTATTAAAGAATTACAGAAAATAAATAATAAAAGTGAATCTCTTAAAATTCATAACTTTAGTTCTGTAATTCCAAATTGAGCAAATAAGGTGTCAAAATGTCGGTCTTAACAAACTTCACACCCTGGTATTTTATTTGGACAGAATTGAAATAATTTTCTTCTCTGTTTAAATGAAATACTAAAAAGGCAGAATTATTTCCTAGTTTTGGAAATTTATAACTTTTGAAATATTGATCCAAAAATTGCAAATAAGATACCAAAATGATCAGTGGATTAAACTTCACATGCTAACATCATTTCCACGCTGAACTAAATAATGGATTTAACTTTTCTTGCACTTTAGAAAAAGGGCAGATTTTAAAATGGATTTTATAAATTCAATATCTTAATATTGATTAATCAGAAAAATGTGTTCGTTATATCAAAATGTTCAGCAAATCAATACCTAACCTAAAACATCATGCCCATTCATGTTTGATGAATAATTAGCTACTGGTTTAATTGGATTTAACTATAGAAGCTATTAAGATAAATATGGGTTTGTGCCAAATATTGCCAAATGATTTGGGACAACTCATTTAACTTGTTGATCATGTCTATGATCCATTAGATGCATTGAAATGTCATGTCATCATGAGTGTGCATTGCACCTGTTTTGCTTGAGTGATTATTGATTGTTGTCTTTCCGGTGTTTTTATGCATCGATAGATCAATCAATCGGGGTTCCACCGCAATACCCCGACGAACCGTATTATCAGCCCCCTGAAAAAGGCAAGCGTAATCCCCCTCTGAGCATGTCTCCTCCTATATTTCCGCAATTCGGTTCCAAAGGTCTTTTGCTTGGATTAGAGTAACCTACTAGTTGCATTAGAAATCTGTTGCATTACCTGTATCCTTCCTAATATCCATAGGATTGAAGTGTTGGCCCAAGATAAGTATACTTGCTATGTATATGCTTAGCCATGCTTAGTTTAATTGCTTAGATGTCCGGTGGAGGTTTCAAGGTTGGAACAGTTGATGGAATGGCCGGATGTGATGGAAAATGTGGTGACGGATAATAAATTGCTAAAGGCGGGGATGAGAGGCCACATGGAATGTGGTGGGTTGTCTCGTTCTCGCCGCCTGAGTGCGAGTTCTCCCCTTCGAGCCAAGACCGAGCGTGCACCCATGCGTGGGGCCTATGCATTCGCAGTGCAGGAAGCTTCATAGACTAAATAACTCGGGCGGGGCTAGCCAGGGTCCTCTAGTTCGGGCTTCCATTTGCGCGTGCGTGATGATGGTGGGATGAACTGAGATGAGGATTGTGGTATTAGGAAAATGAGTGGCCGTGGGGCGGGGTGTTGCGGGCACCTGGCAGTCCTGCCGCCACTGATGATTCTGGAAAGTCCTTAACGAGGGAGAAGTCGACACCGCTCCCACCCAGCCGGCTTTCCAAGGAAGAAAGCTAATGATCAGGTAATGGGCCGGACGGTACGCGTGGTAAACATTGTACACCCCTGCAGGGTAAATCTTTTCGAAAAGCCGTGTCCACGGTTAAGGACAACTTGGTGCCGGATTCAGGGATCATAGGATAACTTTAACGGAATGATTAAAAACTGGGTACTAGAGGTACCACTCAAGATTGTAAGGTTGACTTCCTCGAGGGTGATTCGGGGAGGTGCCTTTGTAGACTGGTGGAGTGATTAATGGTGGTTGTTGATGAAGTTGATCGAAAGAAAAGAGTTTACTTCTTACCCCCTTTTGAAAATATTCTGATTAGTCGATGCCAGATGTCTTTTCTAAAGAAAACCAGCTTTATGCAAAACACCCATAAAACCTTTGAAAGCCAATCATCGAGCATATATTAGCTCTTAATCTTGCGAGTTCGTCGAACTCAACGTCGTTTGCTTATTTTCAGGAGAGGACTTCACCGACCTCGAAGGTGGGTTCTTTGTGGACGTCGACGAGTAGTCTGGGGTTCCCAGGTGGCAGCTTGGGACATCCCGGAACAGCTGGCGCTGGATGTTTATCTGTAGGCCTCTTAGGCCATATTTGGTTCTTGTTGTTTAGAACAACCTATTTTGCTTCCGCTTGTCGTAATGTTGGGTCTGTGACCTCTGGTCGTCATTTGCTATCTCCCTCTATTATAAGAGTTGAATTATAATGATTTGTGTCGTAGAGCCTGTGATGTGCCAGTTGTTCCACAAGTCTTGATCTCTCTATTATGCTTTGATAGTGTGTCTGGTGGTATCGGATAACCGGAGACACAGTATCACTGTATAGCAGTCGGGTCGGGGCGCCACAAAGTGTTCCATGCATTTCTTGTGTAGGAACTGAAACTTCACATTCCCTTCCTTTGAATCAATGATGGCACCTGTGGTACGAAGATAAGGTCTTCCAAGAATAATAGGACTAGAGGTTTTATTCCCCATATCCATGATTAGAAAATCCACAGGCACAAAAGTCATATGTAACTCCACCATAACATCACTTACTTTTCCTAAAGCATGTTTAATAGAGTCATCAGCAAGTGCAAATTCAATGGAGCATTTTTCAAGATTTTTCAATTCAAGCACTTCATATAGTTCTTTAGATAAAACAGAGACACTAGATTCTAGATCAAGTATAGCATGGTGTGTCTCTTTTCCAATAGTTACTAGTACCTTAGGAATCCACATATCCCCAAGCTTAGGTGATATCATAGCCTCTTGGTTGTACCTAGCAATCTTTTCTTTCAAGACATGATTAGCAATATAAGAACCAAAGCCAGCTTGATTAGTGTTGATGGAAGGATCACTTGCAAGTTTTTGTAAGATAGATATTAATTCATGCAAGCTACAATTTTCTAAGTCAAGCAAAGGATCCTTGACTTCACTAAGCATTTTTACTTCCTCAACTTTCTTTTCTCTATTGTATAGGTTGAATATTTCATAACGGTCATCAAAGACATCTTCAGGTACTTGGGCTTTTTCTAAACTTTCTTTAATTCTTACTTCCAAAAGCAAGCCATCAAGTAAATAGTGAGTATCATTAGCAGCAGTATTCATGAAGGAATCCTCACATTCATTATCCAAAAAGGCCCTAGAGGCTTCAGTCAAACCTCTATAAAACACATGCATGAGCATCCAATCTCTAAGACCATGTTCCATTCCAAAAGCTATGCCTCTAAACCTTTCCCATGTTTTCACTAGAGGTTCATCCTCTTCTTGTTTAAAGGTGATAAGTACTTTTCTTAGGTTACAAATCTTTTCAATGGAGCAAAATCTTTCAACGAAAGCAGCTTTTAAATTAACCAAGTGCTAAAATTTCCAGGTGGCCATCTTAATATCCAATCTAAGGCTTTTCCACCTAGGGAGTAAGGAAAAAGCTTAATTTTAACATTAGCATGGCTCAAGTTTAACATTTTGCACCTTTCATCAAACTTCTTAAGATGTGGTATATGATCTTCTTTAGGTTTCCCATAAAAACGGTGTTCATAAATCACTTTCACGATATTAGGATCTACAACACATTTCTCAACAGGGATATTCATATTTTGGGGAAAGTTCTTAACACTAAATGGCCAAAAGGTTCGTTTCTCCATTTTAGCAAGTTTTTTTTTGTATTTTTTATTTTTTTTATGCAAAACTGAAAATAAATATGCAAGCGGAATATGATATGCAATGACACTAACAAAACAAATAAATTGCTTTGTAAGTAAAGATGGATAAGATGGTGCTCACGTAGGTGAAACCTCCCCAAGCTTAGGTGTTAGCACAAGTTGGTGAAGTTGACTTCGTTGTGAGATGAATGCGATGATGCACACCCTTGGATAAATCTCTCAGCTATGATTCCCCGGCAACGGCGCCAGAAAACAGTCTTGATGGCCCTTCACGTAGTTACTCCACAACGGCGCCAGAAAACACTTGCTGAGCGCTTCGCGTAGTTACCTGCGTGAAAAGTAATGGGTTAGGTTGAGACTCCAAGTGCAGAGTGTGTAGTAGTGGAAGACGTGTTTTCCCCACGAGGGGTGACTCGAGGGTTTAATATCGAACTCTCGGGTAATCAGTAGTGAAGATATATCTTCTTATCCTTCTTTTGGTTACCTACAAAATAAAGTTAAATGTTTTGGTCCTCAACCTCACCTGTGGTTGTCAAGCACAAGGTGTAAGAATGATATCAAGATAGTTATGCAATGCAAACAGGAAATAAATATGCAATGATGGTGGATGCAATGGTAAATGATATTTTTGGGTTTTTTAACGATGTATGCAAGATGAAAAGTATTTTTGTATTTTCGGATTTAATGATGGCTGAAAATAGAAAAGTGGTATATGGTGTTGGAAAGGTGTTTCTTATGATTAAAAATGGACCGGGGTTCATGGTTTCACAAATGCACTCTCTCTTTATAAAGTGGCAGACAATGGAACACACACAGAATTAACATATGAGATTGCAACACAAAGTTTGATAACAAGTTACTTAGATATATGGGCATCACGTCCTAACATAGAGACCTTTTGATTATTAGTCTCTCTTATACTCCACCAAGATGCGAACCAAATCATAACACCTCAGTAATTAAGATGACTCAGAGTATAGCAATAAGTTTCATGACATGAAGTGAAAATAAGAACATGCTGGATCTAGTCACAGGAAGAAGCTTGATCACCCTCAACCCTTGCAGCATGGTATTTTTGTTTATCCCTAGTGAGGTAACAAACTAAGGTAAACACCCAACTGGATCACGATATTAAGTTGTCAGCTTACCGCACTCACCACTCCCCGTTACTCCAACTAATGCACACGTTCCCCCACACACGCTCTCATAAACATGCTTGATCATAACAAGTAGACAAAACGGGGTACATAATATGCATCTATACTCATAACTGAAACAAACATTGCAATCTCAAACATATATTAACTCATAGAAAGATCCACCACATAGGTATTACAAATATGACCGTAATCATGTTCAACAGCTCATACGGTACTAATTAGTGAAGCTCAAGAGAGGAGAGATACATAAGTTACTTCCACAAACCCATAGTCCAGAGGTGGACTACTCTCTCTTCATCATGGAGACGGTGGAGAAGTCGATGGAGAGGATGGAGACCACACCGGCAGCGCCCCGCCGGAGTTTTCCCCCTCCAATCTGCAGCTCCTGATCTCCGTTTCGGTGTTTCTGTGTTTGTGCGGCGCACCCTTCGCAAAACGCCAGGGGACCTTTTTTATAGGTGTTTTTTTGGTCAAGACGGAGTCGGTGGACGAAAGATCGATGGCAGCGGAGCCACGAGGGCCAAATGAGTGGGCCCCATGCGGCCACAGTACCTGGCCGCGTGGGCCACCCCCTTTTGGCCTTCTGGCCTCCGTTTGCTTGCTTCCTTCGCTCCGAGGTCTTCCTCCTTCCAAAGTACTGACGCCTGTATTTTTCCATAATTTTTTGACGACGTTTGGGTCCCTGGAACATAAAAGGAAAGAAATAGGGTTTTCTGCCTGCGCAGGGTTAATTCCATAAAAATAGGAAACAATTGATTTATTTCCTAAAATCATTAAATAACAGTAATATAACCCTTATATGATGCAAATATGATTGGAATATGTGTGATATAGTGCAAAGTTCATGTATGCATTTTACATGCATCAACCACCGACGCTCGTCTCTCTCTCGCCTGACTTATTTCGGATGCGTTTCACCTGCTCCTCCCTCTCCTCTCGTTCTCTTCCTCGACACCGAACCCTAGCTCGAGCTCGCCGTCGAATCACCGCTGTTAGCTAGCCCACAGAGCAGATCAGAGTGGGGCAAGCGCTCCGCCTCGACACCCTCGTCCTCCTCGACCAAGGAATCGTTCCGGGGAGCTCGGACTCGCCCTCAACAATCCCGTCTTCTTCCCCTCCGGCCGCCGCCCGTTGAGCACGCTCGTCGCCGTCTCTGACCTCCTCCGTCACCACCGCGAGCACCCATGCGTCTAGGGTGAGCTCGCCTCTCTGCTGGACATGCTCGTCCACCTCCTCCATCTCTAGTTCGTCGCTCCGCCGTAGGCCGTGGCCACCCGCCGCCGTAGCTCATCGTCGTCGCCGTCTCCGGCAAACTTTTGGTTCGTAGCGCCGCCACCAGTCTCCACATACCCGTGCGCGTCGGATACACCTCCTCGTTCATCCGCGCGCGTGCTCCTCCGCCGGAGCCGTGCGCGTCGCCGTCGGTGGTCACCGCCGCCGCCAGCGCCGGTCTGCGCCTCCCCTTGGTCAACCCTGGCCACTGGACTCTGCTCGCTTACGTGGACGTCAGCGTGGCCTGGGACCCTGCCGTCAGTGGCTGTGGCTAGCCCAGCCCTGGGTATAAAACGATTCGGTAGTTTTTCTGGAAATTAAAACAAATAGCCAGATTCGAGTAAAAACTTGTAAAATTCATATCTCCTGGAATATTTGTCCCAAAAATTTAAAATGATATATCAAAATGATTAGGAGAAATAACTTTACCTGTTAACATCATTTCCATGTTCAACTAAATAATATATTTACATGTTTGTTGAACTTTTGTAAAATGGCAGAATAGAAAAGCTTTTTGGAAAAATCATAACTTTCAGAATAATGAACCAAAAATTAAGTCTGACCTATCAAAATGTTCAGCAACTAATATACTTCATGTTTCACCATTTTTCCAAACCTGGATAATTAGTTTTAATGTTGTTTAAAATAATTTAGAAACGGGCAGATTTTAAAGAGGATTTTATAAATTCAATAACTTTTTATTGGTGTATCAGAAAAAGATGTTTAATATCTCAAAATGCTCAAAAAAATGTGAATTATCCAGTAGCATCACCATCAGTTAGGAAAATCATTAAGTTAAATGTGGGGGTTATATTCTTCTCCAGTTGAAATAATTATATTTGCACCTCATATAAAATTGCTAGATAGTTTTATAGTAAGTTCAGTGCATTAAAATGTCATTGCCATCATGTGTTTGTGCATTGCACTTGTTATGCATGTGTGGTTATTGATTGTAACTTTCCGGTGTCATAGCAGAAGTCTTGGTGATGATCCATGTCATCGATTCGTGTGTACTTGGAGTCGATACTATATGATGAAGGTTGCTCGAAGTCGTGGTACCGCTCCATGTCGTGGACGCTTGAATAGTCGGAGTCGTAGCAGAAGTCTTGGTGATGATCCATCATGTCATGGGGGTCGTAGTCGGTGTAGCATTCCCCCATGTCCTTAATGCTTGGGGCATCATAGTCCATGTGACTCAACGTGTACTCGTTATCATCTTGGCCTCCATAGTTGCATTCGCTCTCCCTAGACATGTTAACTCACAAAACAAGTGTATATGTGGAGTGGAAGGAAATTAGAGCACAACCTCTCACCTTTGTAGATAGTATTGGACGTCATGGACAACCAAAGGAAAACGATCACAAAGTAAAGTGCTTGTGTTCAAGTATCCAAAGCAAACTCCAAAACACACACGGCTTAAAAGTGGATAGGAAGATATGGTATGTGGAAAGCAAATTGAACCAACCGGAAACCAAGATATTGTAAAGGCAAGTAGAGAACCACAATGATCACAAAGCAAATACAAGTCAATCTCAAAAGATAAGAATGTAGTTCAAGGAAACACACGCACGGAGAGATAAATGGGACTTATGCAACCAAGAAGTGAGCTAAAGAACCAAATGATCCTAGCGAAGACTATAATCTCGTGTTGCACAAGTACAGGGAGAGCCACTAGCTCAATTGCAATTTATTGGTGGGCTACAAGATTTGCACAAAAAGTACCACCTACTAGATGTTCATCGAGCTTGCGCGCTTCCTACAAGAGATATGGCAAGTGGTGTTTCTTTCTTTTCTTTTTCTTGCACTTTTTGCTTCTTTTCTCTTTTCTCTTTTGATTATTTTCTCTTTTGCACACCCACTTCTTTGATGCCAACACAAGGTATATATAGCAACTAGCGCACAAATTTTTGCTCGGAAACCACACGGCGCAAATGTGCAAAGCCCAAGCAATCATCAAGAGCTAGCCTCAATAGGACATGGTAATCGCAAAGAATAGTGTGGCTCACAAAGGAATGGCAAGGGGAGAAGATTCGTGATGTTTATACCTTTGGTAAACGATCTTCACCCATTGTTGTCGAAGTGTCGTGCTTGCCCACGGATTTTGGTGGTGGTGGATGGTGGATTTTCCGCAATGGTGACGTAAAGCTTGTTTGTAGCTTCGAAACGAGCCGAAAAACACCAAAAACGGAGTCCAGAATCAAAAGATATGGCCAAAACCGTGGCGCTAAAATGCTGTTTCTGGTCTGTCCCAGATCTGGCGGTAGTACCGCTGAGCGGGGAGGTAGTTGTCGTGGGGTAGATAACACGACAGATGCTACTTTGGGGTAGCTTGAGTTGATGGGCAAGGCGACACTGGCGTCTGGGAGATTGTTTAGCACTGCAGGGACAAAGGGATTACCCAGGTTCGGCCTCTCCATTGGAGATAAAGACCTACTTCCTGCTATCTTGTTATTGATCTCGATCTCGATGACCCGGCTACGACAACAGAGCCGGATCTCGATCTAGGTTACAAGGTTGTGGTGTTTCTCTCGATGGTTCTCTCGCCTAAGCTTGGATCGTAAAAGTTCTCCTCTACTAGAGCTCAGGGACCGGTTTATATAGACGACCGGGTCTCCTGGCACTTTACAACACGAACCCGGGCTCTACCCAGACTCGGAATCCTACTCTAGCTTTTCTAGCCTTCGTGTCTTCCAAGTCCCGAACCGCCTCTGGTCTTCTAGAAACTTCCCTTCCTGAACCGGGTTACCGCCAAAGCCTCTGGCCCAGCAACATAACCCGGCCCATGCCAATGGTTAGCTGGCCTGGCCGGGCCTCCTGCCTGGCGGGTCATGCTTCCCCCTTCATGGGCCTACCGGGTTATCATCCCCCCATCAGTAGTACCGCTGGAACCAGGTTCCGGTAGTACCGCTAGGCCCAGAGGTAGTACCGCTAGCTGCGGGAAATCCAGATCTGAACCCGAGACGAGAAAAATCACGATTTGGGCGGAAAAACTTGATTTCAAACAGCAAATCGGAGGGGCAAATGATGGAATTAGGCTATGGGAACGCAAAGGAAGGTAGATCAACAAGTTTAGCAATAGATCTATGGATCAAAACCTACCAAAATGCACGAGATTCACAGATCGGTCCAAAAGCAAATTGGGTCTATTTTTGTGGGATTTTCAAATTTCTCAAAATCAAAGAAAAATTTGGGGTGGAAACACAAATCAATCCGTGGCAACCATGCTCTGATACCATAAGGTGAAGTGTGCACCTCTAGGGTTGCCCGATCTTCATGGATTGATGAACGAGTGGACGAACTCACGCAAGAACACGAGGAGGAACACGAAGAACGCAATAACACGAGAACACAAACACGATACAAGGACACGTTTCCCTCACCGGTAGGTCCAAACCGGTCCAATAGAATCCCAAAGGGAGAGATTGGCAAGTGGATACAAGAAGGGATCTTGGGTGATTGTTTCTCCAACGGTCAACCAAACCGATCCAATAGAGTCACCCTAAGATGAAAGATTGGCAAGTAGTCAAACTACAAGTAGAGGTCTTGAATCCACAAGAGGGATCTTCTCCACAAGAGGAGGTCTTGAATCCACAAGGGGATCTTCTCCACAAGGGGAGGCAACATCACAAGGGGTGGGTAAGGAGCCTATGATCTACTCTCTCTCATCATAGACTCTATCCCTAAAGAGGTGGATGGGTACGTCGATATATAGTCTTGGCCCAAAGGGGTAGGTGGGAAAGGGATACAAGGGCTTCAGCCCATTGACTACACGCAGGCAGCGGTAGTACTGGCGGATGGTAGCGGTAGTACCGCACCTGGCAAGGTGGCGGTAGTACAGATGCATCCGGCGGTAGTACCGACAGCTATCTCGAATAATATTTCCAGCGGTAGTACGATGTCGGTACCGGCCAACTACCGACGAGGCACCCAAGAGCATTTGGCGTCGCGCGGTAGTGGCGGCGGTAGCTCGGGCGGTAGTACCGGCACCTGGAAGGTGGCGGTAGTACCGCTGGTAGCTGGCGGTAGTACCGGCGCCTAGCAGCTCTTCTGCTTCAGCGAGGTCATCAGGTGGCTGGCGGTAGTACCGCTGCGTGCGGCGGTAGTACCGCTCCTGGAGCTGCTGGCTCCTCTTCCTTCTCCTCTTCCAAGTCACCGTCTTGTCGGGCTTCATTCCTCTTGTATCTTGGTCATCCTCTCGTGTACTCGTAGTTGTCGTGGCAAGCCTAGTATTAACAAGGGACGGAGGATGACGTAGTATACCATCCAAAAGGGTGGGAAATGAGTGCTCCAAGAGAAATGAGTTCACCTTATCATGAAGTGCTTTGAATCTTGACCTTGTCATTGGGCCCATTGGTGGACTTGATGTGGTGTACCTAGGTTGCACTACATCAATGGTTTTGTGTTGTCCTATGACTCCGGAGATTATAACGATAAAACAAAATGATTAGCATATCCATAACATAATGAAGGGGAAACATCTATGAATTCAACTGGATTACAATGCTCATGATCACATAAAGATCACACCATGGGAGAGAGAGATAAACCACATAGCTACCGGTAGATCCCTCAGCCTTGATGAAGAACTACTCCCTCCTCATCATGGGAGGCAGCAACGGCGATGAAGATAGCTTCGGGGGCATTTCCCCGTCCCGGCAGGGTGCCAGAACAGAGACTTCTGTCCCCCCGAATTAGGGTTTCGGATGGCGGCGGAGCTCGGAGACGTATTTAGGAAAATCCTTCGGGTGTCGTGAGTTTTAGGTCAGGAGGGTTTTTATAGGTGAAGAGGCGACGCGAGGCGGTGCACGAGTCAACCACACCATAACTCGGCGCCACCCCCTCTCAGCCGCACCCAGGTTTGGTGTGGTGGCTGTGGGCCTCCCACAGACTTGTCCTTCTGGCCCACAGAGTATTCTGGTGAAATAGAATTTCTGAATTTTTTTGGGATTTTTCTGAGCACTTTGGTTTTTGGACCTTTTCTGCAATGCACAGACATAATAAACAGAAACTGACACCGTGTCATCTTATTAATAGGTTAGTTCCAGAAAATACATAAAAATGATATGAAGTGTATATAAAACATGTAGCAATTGGTATAAAACATGCATGGAACATCAAAAATTATAGATACGTTTGAGACGCATCAGCGGCGCTGCTAGCCGCAGCGGCGGTGGCCCTACCCTTCTTCGCCGACTTGGTCATGGCGCACGGGCTTTGGCTAAGGAGAGACGAGGAAGAAGAGGCAGAAGCGCAAGGAAGAAGATGTAAAGGCAGCGGTAGCGGGGAGAAATGAAAGTAAAGAATAATTACCCCACCGCTCTCCTATTTATGCAAAAGGTGGCAGATCTCAACCGTCGTTCCCACATCGTGCGCCACGGCGCGCATCCGGGCTTACACGTGGCGCCATTGGAGAGTAACCATCGCCGGCCACGCCGCCCACTTCGGACGGGAAACGAGGAGGCCATCATCACGCCCCGAAAATTTCGCGCCGTGCGGTCAAATCAAGTTAAAACGACGCTCCGTCTGGTTAACACTGACAACTGGGACCACAGTGTGACGTCCCGTCGGTTGCCAGACTTTGCATACAGTAAAACGTCATCCATGACGTCATTAATCTCCAAAGCGGCGTAAAAGGTACCCGGGTCCATATCATGTCGACTCTGAGGAACACATTCGACTCATGCCAAAAGGTTATTCGGCTACTTCATGTCTGAAGCATATAACTCCCATCGGGAGCATATTAAAATTTTGTCGAATGCTGCAAAGTTACAAAGCTTTGAGATTATCCTCAACTGCAAGCAATTAAGCACAATCTCGGGGGCTACTCCCATCGGGAGCGCTGTCATGCACCCGATAAAACTACGACTAAAGGACATTAAGTTGCCCAAAACAAGCAGTCGAAGCTTACTCGACTTGGTTACTTAGCCCTATGCAAATTCCAGTCATAATTCCTCCGAGTTGCGTCCGCCACATATATCTCGGATGCTGCACACATGGTGCAGAGGTAAGACCCGCCGATCCGTCGAGTTAGGCCGGGGCCCGCACATACATCGTTTGCCCTTAAGCTTTCCATGTCAACAGACATGAAAAAAATCCTGACGGACGCGTTAGGTACCCGCATAGTCATGCTGCAGGTCGGCTCTGTAAGACCTCTGCGGCCTGAGTCGAACCTGACCAGCCCGTTTCGGGTTCGAGTCCGGGGACTCGAATCTGAAGTAGGCTAGTAAGGTTTTGCCCAAAAGTGTAGTTAACTGGTCCCGATCCGTCGTGTGTACCAGGCCTACTATGTCACCATGACCTGTCAGACGGACATCAAAATTCATGCAAAGCATCAGTCGACGTATTACCGACTAAACAAGCACAATCGAGACAATCTCGACTCAAAGACACATAATGAAACGAGCAAAGAACCGGGTGGTGTATCATCAACCTGGGCGATTCATGACAAAGCAAACAAGTTACGACGTGCACTCACGGAGGAGTCCTTGCCCGATTCTTCGAGTCGACCAAGCACTCGGGGGCTACTGACGTAGGCCTACCCTTCGGGTGCCCTACCATGAGGACACCTGGTGCACATATAAGCTAAGACCCAATGGCAAGCCTGCCAACAAACCACGGCCAAGGCCCATGAAGGGGCCCAAGAGGACGAAATACACTCCAAGACAAGCAGAGCTTAAGTCGGTAGACACCTACCTTATCTGTAAACCTAATCGGATGCGAACTCCCGAGACCCAGCCTCCTATATAAAGGCTGGGAGGGCCGCCGATATAGGTCACGCAATACTGATACCACCAAAAACCCTAGCGAGATCGCATCTCGCCGGGATGCCATTGTAGCTCGTTTGTAAACCTCAAACATCAATAACCAGACAAACAGGAAGTAGAGTGTTACCCTCTGGGGGCCTGAATCTGGGTAAATCCTTGCTTATCAGCCGACGATACTACCAGCGCTACCAAATCTCTCCCCCTAATCTCAACCCTAGGTACCGAACCATGGGATTTGCCGTGGTACCCCCACGTCAGCGGCGGATCTCGATTCGGCGGCGAGTGGTGGCGCGAGAGAGCTAATCCGGCAGCGAGGGAAGTGCCGCGGGGCCGGGGAAGGCCGGCGGGCGGCGGGGAGGTGGCGGGGCCGGGGAGAGCGCGGCGGCGATGGATTTGACCGGCGGCGGGAAGATGTGGCTTTGGTCGCCGACGCGGGAGAGGGAGGGGAAGGTTCCGCGCGGCAGTTGGTGTGCACGCGCTGCCCAGGATGCGTTGCGGCACGGCTAGGCACGATGCAAATTAGCGTCGGATGGGGCTGCAATTTGGGGCAGCCCCAATTTCTCTGCATCACTGTTTGTGTTTGGGGCAGTTGTTGGAGCATCGTTTTTGGTCCTCGATGATGCAAAACACAGTTTTTGCATCGTCACTAGAAATTTAGGGCAGTTGTTGGAGATGCTCTAAGGCCAGCAACAGAATTCTCAGATTTAAGATATCGTCGCAAAAAGGAAACTAGAAAAGGACGAGTAACTCAGGAAATACGCCTTTCCAATGGGTTTACGGGAAAGCTGTCTTATTTATCACAAGTACAGTAGTAGTGGCCCGGATGAAACGAAAGCCGCCACGTCTTCTAGAACCTTCCACATCCCCTTCCGCAAAAACCCTAAACCCTAGCACCACCGCAGCCGGAGCCATGCGCCGGCCGCAGCGCCGCGTCGTGGGCAAGCAGGCCCTCGGCAAGGACGCCGACGAAATCAGCCTCCTCGAGGCCTGGATCGAAGCCGGCAAGCCCGCCCGGGGAACCAAGCCCCCTCCCCCCTCGGAGTCCTCCTCCGCCGCCGACGCACGGAAAAACGCACGAGCTGTTGTGGCAAAGGCGGCGGCAGGGGAGTACTCGGAGTATGGCGCGTGCACGCGGTTCGACGAGTTGCCGCTGTCGAAGAAGACCAAGGACGCCCTGCGGCAGGCGGGGTACAAGGAGATGAGCGAGATCCAGCGCGCTGCCCTGCCCCACGCGCTCTGCGGCCGCGATGTCCTCGGCGCGGCCAAGACCGGGTCCGGCAAGACCCTCGCCTTCGTTATTCCGGTAAGCTCATGCTTCTAATTTAGTGTCTGAATTCCCCTTATAGGGAATGCAAAGTAAGAACAGTGAGTTCTCACACTTAGTTTTTTAGCTCTGTAAATTGTAATCTGGAAAGTGGTATTTGTTGCATCTTAACTGTTTAGCTATCTTGTGATCATGGCAAGCGCCGCTGCAAAGCAACATGGTCGGTAGAAACAATGATTACAATTCCCTGGGTAGCTTACCTTACCGAAATCCTTTTTGGCAGGTTATAGAGAAGCTGTATAGGGTGAAATGGGGTCAGGAGGATGGTGTGGGTTGCATTATCATCTCTCCCACTAATGATTTAGCTGGTCAAATTTGGAATGTGGTCAGGAAGGTGGGGAAGCACCATAACTTTAGTGGTGGTGCTATTGTTAAGCGCAATGGTATCGACGGCGAAAAAGAAGTCATTAACCGTTTAAACATCATAGTGTGCACTCCTGGGCGGTTAGTCCAGCACTTCGACGAGACTCCAAACTTTGATTGCTCACAGCTCCAGGTTACCAGACAGAACTTGATTTATGGTTAATTGCAAATTCCAAATTATGAGATGCAGATAATCTAAAATCATGTCTTCTTGGTATGGAACAGATATTGGTGATTGATGAGGCGGATCAAATGCTTCATCGGGATTTCCAATCCCAAGTTGACGTTATCCTTTCTCAGATTCCCAAAGTGCAAACTTTACTTTTTTCTGCTACACAGACAAAGTCAATTAAGGACCTTGCAAGGGTTAAGCTGAAGAATCCTGAATATATAAGTGTGCATGAGCAGGCTAGCACAGCCACCCCAGATAACCTTGAGCAGTGTGCCATGATTGTGCCTCTTGAACAGAAGCTTAATATGCTCTGGAGCTTCATCAAAAGACATTTAAAGTCAAAAATACTAGTGTTCTTATCAAGTGTTAAGCAGGTAATGTTTGTCTGTTGGTAACATATACCATGCAATCCTCATGTGTATTCCTGCATCCTGTAGTATGTAGTGTTGTTCAAAATCCCAGAATCAAATTTATACTGTGTTAAGAAACAATATAGATACATTGTCTGTGTAAACTGGCATAGGTGTTTTATCCTCTCTTTTCGTTTTGATTTATCACTTATCGTTACACTTAGAATGAATGTGAGCATGAAAAGTCGTACGTAGCTATTTTTATAGTAAGTTGAGAAATGTATCCTTGCGGAATTTTCAAATAAATCCGACCTATATTGATGAGGGCATATTTAGAAACATATTGTTTAAGAGTTGGTTTATGTTATTCCTTCTCCTTATCTAATATTGGACTTCTGCAGGTCAAATTTGTTTATGAAATATTCAAGAAACTTCGTCCTGGCATTCCTTTAAAATCTATGCATGGACGGATGAAATACGAAGTACAGCAGGCCATAGTGGCAGAATTCAACGAAAGTACTTCAGTTCTGTTCTCAACTGATATATTTGCTAGAGGATTGGATATAGGGGATGTGGATTGGGTGGTACAGGTATATCTTTGTCTCATCAACTAATATTTTGCTTGAAACTCTTGTGCTACAACTTATTTGTTGATTTTGTAGGTTGATTGTCCAGAAAACGTTGCATTGTACATCCACAGAGTTGGTCGAACAGCTCGCTACAACAAGAAAGGAAAATCTCTTATATTCTTGTGTCCGGAGGAAGAAAGAATGCTGGAAAAGTTGAAGGCAACTGAAAGTAAAATACCTATTAATGTTAAAAAGGTCAGCAGTAAGCTTATCAGTTAATCTAGTGCATAGTTGGTTGCTTGACCCGTACTTTATAAACTTGATCAGTGTTTGTTCTGTGTATGAAGTGAGCTCTTAGAATGGGTAGGGTAGGGTTTGGTTACAGATTATTCTGAGGCCGTTCTACCCATAGCCTGCTCAGCTAGGGCTTGTTATTGTCTAGTGCATTTCTAATTTTATTTAATACTTATTGTGCAAATTTTTCTTTGTTCTAGCCAAAAGTGGAACAACTGGAGCAGATATCTCAGAATATAGCAGCAGTGCTGGTTAAATTTCCCAATCTACAGCAACTGGGTAAAAGGGCTTTCGTTACCTATCTCAAGTCAGTGTACCTCCAGAAAGACAAAGAGGTGTTTGATCTGAGCAGGTTCTCTGCGGAGAATTTCGCTGGATATGCTTCTTCGCTTGGTCTTCCTGTTACCCCTAAAATTCGCTTTGTAAGCCACATGAAGAATGTTTCTAGGAAAGATATGGACGAGATTGATGTGAAACAGAAAGCTAAAGTCATCGAAATAAATCCACAAGTCAATCGTGATATGATTGCTGATGATGGACTTGATGATGATATCCTTTATCCAAAGAAGCCTACAACAAATGCAAATATGCACGATGGACTTGACGATATCCTTTCTCCCAAAGCCCCTGGCATTGATACAAATTTGGAACCTGAAAAAGTCAAAGAGTATGCCCCTTCTAACTTAAATTTTTAATTTTCGCAATAGGGCCTCTCAACTTTCATAATTTAGGCTTAGCTCTTGCATCTGGGTGTTGTTTGCTGTCGGTGATGCTAATTTGTTGTCCTTGCTAGGTTGGCAGCTAGGCCCTTGAAAAAGAAGAAGTTGAAGATAAACGTGCACAGGCCTGTGGGAACAAGGGTCAAGTACGACGATGAGGGCAACGTGATTGATCCACTTGCGTCTTTAGCGGAAGAAGTGGGCTCAGAAGGCGTGATTCACAAGGATAAAAGTTTGTTCAGCTTCTTTTTTGACTCATAGTTACAGTTTTGCATGTACAATGTGAGGTGAATCTCATGTTGCTTTTGGCTTTATTGCTGCAGTTTCCCAGAGGTATGCAGAGATGCTGAGAGAAATGCAGGAGGACGACAAGGAGGACAAGGCCCAGCATAAGAAGAGTTTACACGAGAAGAAGTTGCAGAAGAAGATGAAGTTGAAGCGCAAGAGACAGGATGAAACAGATGCGGTGTCTGAGGACAGCGGCTCAGAATCGGACAGAGGCCGGGACATGTCCTACAAGGGCAAAAAGAAGTACTTGAACAACAGCGATGACGATGAAGGCGGTGATGAAACGAATGGCAGGGACCTTCTTGCGCGGCAGGAGGCACTTGCCCTGAAGCTTCTGGGTCAAATGCACGGCTAAATTCCGGGGTCTGATGGCGTTAGGTGTTTGTCCTGAACAGCATTGCACTGCAGGGTTTGATTGTGGTGGTTGTAGGTTAGTGAGCTCTCCACACTGAGAGACGAAATTTTGATGTGCTACCGTGTGTTTTTTTTGAGTTAATATATATATCGTTGGACGCTATTCCACATCTACCTAGTATCCTGCACGCGATGGCGTGTGATATCATCAAAACTTCTTTGCGGTTTCAAAATTTTCAAAATGTTTTAACTGCAAACCATGTAACGGATTTATGATCAGTTTCTCCGTCAGTTCGGTCTCGACGAGATCTTTTAAAAGTGGATTTCATGGCAACTTGTTATATGTACAACTTGTCACAGGTATGAAGCCAACGTGAAAAGATCCAGGAAAACACCGCAAGACAATCTCGTGCACGTACAGACAGTATTTATTTTCCGCTCGCCGCTCTTCGCTACTCGTAGGGCTGGAATTCGAGGTCAACTAGCGAGCAAGCTCGGCTCGGCTCGTTTAACAAACGAGTCCAGAACTGAAACTCGGCTCGGGTTGCTAAACTCGTGAGTTTGCTCGTTTAACTCGTTTAGCTCGGTAAAACTGTTAACATGCATTATAATACTCTCTCCATTTCGAATTATATGTCGCTGGGGGAAGCGTTCTGACCAGGTGAAAACGTATGAATTTACATCCGTACCCCCGAATTTGATCGCTACCAGAAAATTTGAATTCCTCCGTCGGGATCCGTCGTCTTCCTCCCTCACGATCAATCAGGCCTCCCTCGCGATCGATCGATCGATCAGCTGCTGCTGGGGCCGGCGACCACACCTCCCTCGCCCAGCTTCTCCCGAGGGGCTGGCGCTGGGCGACCACACCTCGATCGATCGATCGCCGGCCCCAGCAGCAGCTGATCGCGCAACGCTGATCGCCGGCCCCAGCAGCTGATCGACGGCCCCTCCCTCCCCTTCCTCGCTGGGCAACGGCCTACCAGCAGCTGCGCGCCTCCCTCCCCATCTTCCTCGCTGGAGATCAGGTCAGGTCCTGCTCCTCCGTGCTCCTCGCTGGCAGATAGCGAGAGCAGCAACACCAACGTGCTCCTTCCCTGCACCTGAAATTAATCAGGTCCGGCAGGCACGACTCCGACCGGCACGGCGCTCAGGCACAACATCACCAGATCAGCAGCTCCTTTGTGGATCAGCTCAGCGCCACCCTGTCCTCCTGGCAGTTCAAACATAGAGCAGCGGCAGATCAACTCCTGCTCGCCCAGCGCCTCACCACCCTCGTACTCCTCCTGATCAGCAAAGAGAAACAAAACTATCAGCAGATATGGTTCTACCTGATCTCAACTGTACTCCTCCTGAAGAAGATAATGTGAACATACCGGAAGAAAATGGGAACATACCTGAAGCCAATGTAGACGCGGGTAAAATCATGACCTCTTGGTAGCTGCTGCACTATCGAAAAATTATTTTATGACTGTTTCCTTGTGAGCGTCATCATTGTGCTAGGAATAAAGGATATAAATCTGCAGAAATATGAATAACTTCCACAAGTAGATTTGGGCTCATGGGCAGTACAATACATGGAGTATGTCAGTAAAATTTGATGGAAATTTTGTGCACATTAAGAAATGCATGCATATAATTTGAACTGTTGGCATGTGCATTGTTTCCTACCTAAGCATGGAGCTATATTCAGTAATGTGCGTACTGTAGCATGTCCTACTGTGCTTAATTCCCAAGTTAACGTGCAAGATGAGCTTTTAAAAATGCAGACAGAAATGTTCAGGGGAGCATTTCAAACATCAAGACAAGAACCATGAGCCTTTCTGTAATCCTACATGGCTAGAAACATCATGAGTATGATCTCAAAATATCATATATAGTCTCTTCTATTCTTAGTTTAACATCACTGGACTCAGCTAAGCGTTAAGAGTCAAGATATATAAATGCACCACTTCAGAGTTACATGTACAGAAGAATGAAAAGCTGCACCAGATCAAAATGCTTACTAAACCAACAATGTGATATAATCAGGAGTATGTATTAACATGATTATATACAGGCTTACCTGAAGACCAACACGGTGATATAATCATGGAAGACCAAGAAGGTGATATAATCATGGAAGACCAAGAAGGTGAGCACATGTTCTGCTTCTGAATTCTCCATTTTCTTTGAAAATCTGCAGTAGTTCAGAGAAGCAACCAGGTTTTAATTTGCTTTTGGTTTCATTTCTTATTGTAGTTCAGAGAAGCAAGTGTATTGCATACATTAACCACTCTTTGTAGAAAGAAAAAATTCAGAGTTCATAAATCGTTCTTGTACTGCACGAAGGGAATTCTTCACCAACTCAAACATCATGAGATGCAAGCATGCTACTCCATGATGTTAGAGTAGAGTAGTGTTATTTCAGTCAACTTACTGCTGTTATTTCAAGCATGCTACTACTCCATTATGCACATGATGCAAGCATGTACTCTACCACATTAATTTCAGAGAGAAACAAGCAAGTTTTAATGTCCTTTTGGTTTTATTTCTTTTTGTAGGTGCACAACAAGCAAAGAAGACAAGGAAAACACTCACTGACACTCAGAAATATGCTGCTTATGTAGCTATGCATGCAGTGTGTATGAGCAGAGGTGGAAAATTTGAGAACGATGACAAGAAGAACATAGCAAATTATTTTGAGGTCCATGTTCGAACCATACAGAGGATTTGGCAGCGGGCTATGAAGCAGATTGCAGAAGGTTTGCCAGTGGACGTTTCAAACAACAAAAAGGGCAGGTGTGGAAGGAAGCCAATAGAAATTGATCTATCAAGAATCCCCACTATCCCACTAAACAGGAGGTCAACCATTAGATCCCTGGCTTGGCAGCTTGGTTGCAATCCTACGACATTGTACAGAAAATTTGAGATGAATCTAATTCGAAGACACTCAAATGCCCTAAAGCCTGCACTGACAGAGAAGCATAAGAAAAACAGGGCGCAGTTTTGCCTAGGCATGATTGATGAGGATACAATTGGTACTGCAGACCCACTTTTCATCGACATGTATAGAATTGTGCATGTTGACGAAAAATGGTTCAATATGACCAAAAGTAACCAGACCTATGATAACCCACAAGTATAGGGGATCGCGTGTAGCCTTTTCGATAAGTAAGAGTGTCGAAACCAACGAGGAGCTAAAGGTAGGATAAGTATTCTCTCAAGTTCTATCAACCACTGATACAACTCTACGCACACTAAACATTTACTTTATCTAGGAAATAAAACTAGACTACGATACGGGTATGAGAGATAGTTTTGCGAGATAATAAATACAAGAAAGTAAAAGTTAGTGCTGCAGCAATAAAGTACACTAAGTAACCATAAACTAACAGTATCATGAGTGTGGAAAAGTGGTGGTAATTGTGATGGCTTTGTCCAAGATTAATTAGTGAAGATACTTAGTTCATTGTCTTCGATGCAGTTTTCTATGTGGGAGGGGCTAAATATACATGCACTCCACTACTTGGGATTACAAGTACTAGGAAACATGCCCGTGCGTTGCAACGGGGCGGGAAATCCACTCACAGGATAAAACACAAAATCTTTTTCCTTTAATCCAGCACCGACGTTGACGCCGCCTGCGGGTGTCGTAACCCTCTTGGGGGTACCGTTGTTGGCACTTCTCCACATTAGAGCTCCAGATGAAAACGCTTGACCACTCAGTCTCGACGAAGGCAGCGTTATGCGTTGTCACCCTCTTGGGGGCGTCGTCGTCGAGGCTGGGTATTTCTCATCACGTTGTATCGGTTCAGGAATTATTTTTCGAGAGGTATCCACCGCATACCTTTCTACTAAACTTGCCTCGAGGGGATATAGCTCAGTTGACAATACTCTCCTCTTGCAATTGGTCATTACGGTTACAAGTTGGCTCCCGGAAGGCTTGAAATCACCGTGGCAAACTCCAACGCTGCCATGAATGTAAGTTAGTGCCCTCCATATCTAAATTTTGCTTTAATTTATGCAAGACCAAATCGACTTGATTTGTAGGTAGCCAGGGCCGTTTGAAAGGAGCTGCTTTCCTGTGCAACTGAATATGCTAGTAAAGGACCAGTCACGTAAGTGTATTACATTATCAAGAAAATATTCAAAAATATTACCTGGTACGTATACAGCTTTAGATAAGTGCCAGACGTTGGTTCATCTTGTTGTAATGCTTGAGAGCACGATGTACTGTCTCTGGCATGCCGGAAGCGCGAGAGGTGAGAGGCGACACGAGCAGGAGGTGAGGTGCGGTGGGCAGGTATCAGGCAGCAGGCGTCTGGCTGCGCACCGTGTACGGCCACCTGACCAGCGACCAGATCCTCGTGTTCATGGGCCGTCGCCGCTACGACGCCTTCTACTACAGCAACGCCGCCGCGTTCATGGCCTCCGTCGTGGTCATCCTCCTCCAGCTCCTCATGGAGCGGAGCATCGGCAGGAGCAACAAGCTGCTGGTCCTGGCCGCGCTCCGGGTGGTGATGGTGCTGGACTTCTTCGCGGTCCTGGTGGCCTACGCCGCCGGGGCCAGCCGGGGCACGGCCACCACCGCCGTCGCCTCGCTGCTGGTCTCCGCCGTCTCCGTCTACATCTCGGGCTACGCCGCGTACCGCACGCTCTTCTTCAAGCCAGGGCCACCAGATGAGTCCCCGGCGTCAACGTGTCGCTTAACCTCAGGCTCGAGCGGCGGCACAAGATCCTGATGCTCTTCTGCATCTTGGCGTCGACGATCACCTACACGGAGGGGCTGTATGTTGATCTAGACTCTAGAGATCGACTCGATCGAATCGGGCGTCTAAACTATAATGGATTGTCTGCCGCCTAGAGTTTTGGTGTCGAGAGCTACGAGATCTGGAGAGGTCGCGGTGTGGTGGAGTATATATTGCTAGCACGCGCCGACTTGCATGAGAGCTATGTCCTTCGTTCGTACGTGTCCGGTACGGATGCAGAGTTGCAGACTCGATCGAATCCTTGTACTACATGGTTTAAAGGCTCGCAAATCAATGGATCCTGGCTGGGCCGGCCCAAGGTGCATGGTCTTTGCATGAAAATCTCACCTTTCCGAGCAGGCTACGAACAGAACACAGCGAGCGGACGGGGAGATTGGTGCGCTGACGGAAAGAAAATAATGAATCGGTACATAACTTAAGGGTGGCATTGTGGGTAATTTTTTGCAATTTTAGGGGTAATTTTAATGACGTACCGCCACCAACCATCACCTTTACTCGTATTATATAGTAGAGACTATATGATTGGATCGTTAGTAGGCATCCGCAATACTAAAAATGCATTAAGCTTTTCCCAACCACAGCCTTAAGTTCATGATCCTCTTACTCCCATACGTGCAACTCACCGGTTCGAGTCCTCAGGTTTCTGTCACTCCGGCAGGACTACCCCCTTCCTTTGCACATACTACTAACCCCAAGATGTTGATCCATGCGCGCACAAATATAATGGACACCAAAGGACAGTACCATATCAACATACAACTCTAATGAACCAAAGACATTCAACCATTCAATCTAAGAACAAATAAACTACGGAAACATGACGTAGATCATAGGATAACTATTATAGCATCAAACACCATGTTTACATAGGACGGTACAGAGATTTGTGGGAGGATGAACCACTGTATACAAGGAGGAATTGGCGGTGGAGATGGCGGTGAAGACGGCGGAGAGGGCAGCGAGGAGCGCAGGGCGGCGCCGGCGCCGGCGGTGGCGCGGGGAACTCCTCCCGCGCCGCCGGCATCAATGGGGTGCGCCGCCCCTTAGCCCCCTTCCTCCATGGCTTCTTGGGAGCCCTCCCCCATGGAGATGAGGTCCATGGGGGAGGCAAAAACGTGGCTTTGGCGGCTGGAAATTCGTGGGTAGGGGGTGTTGCCCACGACCTAGGTTTCCTCCCTTTATATAGCTTCTCGGATTCCAGTCATCCCATATAGGGTTGCAGTGGGACGGCGATATCTGGAGCGTCCAGACTCCGATTGGGCCGAATTTTAAGTCCAGATCGTTCGGCAGAAAATTCCCTGCAACTTTCGCGACTAGATTTTTTCCATTTGACGTCATCTTCGGACTAAAACGGGTCCATCTTCGAAAATAGTTTTCAGACAGATTTCAGGAAAGTCCCAATTCGATTCCAACAAGGTTTCCTCTTGTATTCTTGATAATTCCTACACATCAAAGTGTAAAACAAGAACATTGTGCACTTTTGCAACTATTAATAGGTTAGTCCAAATAAATCATAAACTTATTATAAAAACAAATGCCAAATGCATAATATTAACATGAAACAATCAAAAATTATAGATACGTTTTGGACGTATCAACCTACTACTTGCTGCCTGATGAACCAGATCCTATAAGGCTTCTACCTAGCAGTTGCATAGGAAAAGTCATGTTTCTCACTGCGGTTGCTCGACCTAGGTATGACAGTGAGGGCAAAATGACATTTGATGGGAAGATAGGCATGTGGCCCTTCGGGCAAGAGATACCGGCGCGAAGAAGCGAAAATAGGGAGAGAGGGACCTTGGAGACCAAGAACTTGGTTGTAACGAGGAAAGTGATGAGAGAGTACTTTATTGAGAAGCTTTTTCCTGCATTAGAAGCTGTCTGGCCTGAAGAAGATGTGGGGCAGACCATTTTTATCCAGCAGGATAATGCGAAGCCGCATATTTTGCCCGAGGACCCAGAAGCTGTGGCCAATACACGACTGAAAATCAAGCTGATGCAGCAGCCAGCAAATAGTCCTGACTTGAACGTCTTGGATCTAGGCTTTTTTTTGATCAATACAGTCTCTAACTAATTGCCTCAGCACTAAAACTCTCAAGGAGTTTATTAAAGGTGTTGAGGCGGAATTTGCAGCTTATGAATCATCAAAGCTGAACAGAATCTTCCTAAGTTTGATGAATTGCATGGCTGAGATCATGAACAACGCCAGAGGAAATGAGTACAAGCAAACTCATGCAAACAAGGATAGGTTAGAAAGGTTGGTGAAAGTGCATGATCCCTCATGTGTGGTTTTGGTAATTAATGACAATCTATATGGACTAATGGTTGCATTGAGCTATCCTTATAGGGCTTGTCCATTGGCAATGCTTGAACACCATGTGTTGGTATCAAGATTGAAAGAAGAAGATAAATTGATGACCAAAGCAATATCCAAGTCATCATATATATTAAGAGAAGAAGTTGAAGTGCAAGTTCAAGAGAAGCATCTCGAAGAAATCCTATGCTTAAAGCTTGTCACCCTTTTGGAGATATTGGTCAAGTGAAGATGTGCCTTATAGAGGCTCTCCCATATTAGTGTAAGGGGGAGCGATATGTGAGTCTTCATCAAGCAAAGCGCAATCAAGAAAGGTGGTCCACTTGAAGAGATCAAGATCGTCATCATCTAGCTCAAGTGGAATGTGCAAGGCAAAGGTATGATCTTGATAGGGCTTCTATTTTACCGGTCTCATGGTGTTAGTGGGAGACCGGGTTATAGGATAGACGGCTTACTATCAAGAGGGGCTCTCAAGTGAGTAACTTGATCGCATCTTTGTGGAGAGCTCAAACCTTTGCATACTTGGCATCATCATCTTTCTTGGTTCTTATTTGGTTTTTCTCCTAGTTGGGTTTTGGTGCTTGTCGTGATCTTCATGACAAGCCCAAGTTCTTCGAAAACGGTTTTTGTTGGGAAAACTTGTTGCGTTTTCATGTTGGAAATATTATCGGTTTATCCGTGAGGAAAGTTCCACACCTTTCCGTGTGTGTCAACTTAACTCTATTTATGGTTCTTAATATTTCCAACAAAATTGAGGAAAGCTCTTGTCATTAACTTTCCAACAAAATTGGTTTCACCTAATTTGGAGTTCAAACGAGAAAGTTATTGGGTTTACAGTTTTGCTGATTTGTTGCTGTTTTTCCTGGCCGGAGTGTCCGGTGTGCCAGGGCCGGAGTTTCCGGTGTGCCTCAACCGAAGTCTCCGGCCTCAGGGGTGCTCAGGGGCCGGAGTCTCCGGCCCATCAGGTTTTTGGTGCGAAGTGCGCAACAAGACGACGCTCTCTGTGTTGGGTCCAGAGTTGGTCCGGAGGGACCCCGGAGTCTCCGCCACAGACCGGAGTCTCCGCCCCCTCCGGGTCCGGAGTCTCCGCCCAGGCCGGTGTCTCCGGCCCTCCTGGACCGGAGTCTCCGGTATAAGTTTCCTGCAACGGCTCTTTTTCTGGAGACCTATAAAAAGGCGCCTCTTCTTCCCCAATGTGTTTAGAGCTCTTCCAAGCACGAAATTTCCCCCTCTCTCACCTCCATTGTTGACCTTGGAAAGCTTGCCCCTCTCCCAATTCCTCCCATGATTCTTGCATATCTTTGAGAGATTTGAGAGAGGAGATCTAGATCTACAATTCCACCAATTCATTCCCCCTCTAAGTGAGGGGAACCTAGTAGATCTTGATCTTGGAGTTCTTGGTGTTTCTCCTACTTTGTTCTTCCTCTCTTCTCCCCCCATAAGCATTAGTTGCTTTTGATGGGATTTGAGAGTGAAGGATTTGAGCACTTGTGCTCTTGCCATTGCTTTGTGCATCGGTTTGTGCTCTCCACGAGGATTCGTGGAAATTGAAAGTTTGTGAGCTTGTTACTCTTGGGTCTTTGGACCCTAGACGCCTTTGTGGTGGTTGAGACCTTTGTGGTCACTTGTAGCCGTTCGGGAGCCCCCAATCCAGTTGTGGGTTGTGCCTCGGATTGTTGTTGTAAAGGCTCCAGATTCCGCCCTGAAAGATTCCGATAGTGGAAGGTGAACCAAATCTTTATGGTGCAGTTCATCGGAGAAGAAGGTGAAGCCTTTGTGCCTGTTGAGTTGACCTTTGTGGTATCTCACACCTCTCCAACGAGACATACTCCCCTAAAAAGGAGGAACTCGAGAATACATCCTCGTCTCCGTGTGCCTCGGTTATTTCTATACCCGAGCTCTTTACTTATGTACTTTACGTTGTGATAGCCTTCGTGCTTGAAGTATTCTATATTGCTATCACTTTGTTGCTTGTCTTGCTTAGCTTAAGTTGTCGGTGCACATAGGTGAGCCTAGTATATTTAGGTTGTTGGCTTGTTAATTTAAACACCTAGTTTTATTCCGCAATTATCAAACCTAAACCAGAAAAGTTTTAATCGCCTATTCACCCCCCTCTAGGCGACATCCTTGTCCTTTCAATTGGTATTAGAGCCTCGGCTCTCTTTTTGGGCTTTACCGCCTAGAGAGTAAAGATGTCGCTTAGAGAATTAGTGCACGATCCCATTCTTATATTCAATGGCACAAATTATGATGTTTGGAAAATTCGCATGCTTAATCTTTTTAGGGACATGGGTCCAAATTATATCAAGAGTATTGTAGATATGGTTTTTTTCCTCCAATGGATTCCCAAGAATTATCTATAGAGGATGAGGAAAACTCTTATCTCGATACTCTTGTATCTAATGGTCTTATATGTGTTTTGAGCGATGTAGTTCTTGCATCAATCATGCCTTTTCGGAACGCTCATGAGCTATGGATCAAGCTTCAAGATAAATATGAAGTGTTCAACATTATTGAGAATGATTGTTCTCCTTCCACCTTTGGCCGTGACGAGTTCACAACTTCTTCTACTTCACCAACATGTGATTTGTCACAACGTAATGATATGGTGAGTGGTGATAGAAATTGCTTTGTTGATGGTGAATATTCTATGGACTATACTTCATCTCTACCTCAATGCAATGTTCTATTTTTGGACTTAAACACTTCTAGCACTCCAAATGTGTTACATGCTAGTGTTGATAATCCTTGTATATCATGTAATAGTTGTTTAACTAAATCTCATGATGATATGCTTCATTTGTCTTGTTGCCATGAAAACAATACTTCCATATCCTCTATTTCTTGTGTGGCTAACAATGTAGAGGAATCCCAACATTTGTTGGAACAAGACATGGATCTCAATGGAGCTTCAAGTATTCTCCCATCATCACCCTCTGGTTCTCACTTGTGCCTTATGACTAGAGATTCAAAGGTATCTCCTACCTCGAATCCCATTATATCTTCTAATGGTGAGGGTGAGGATTTATATGCAGAACATTTTGATGTTGAAGCCTTAACAAAGAAGGGTGAGATGGTATTTGATGCTCTCCCCAAAGGTAGCAAAGCTATCCCTCCTCTATGTGAAATCATTGCTTATGCTATTAAGAGTAGAGAAATCATTGAGGGTTTGGAAACTTAAATTGATGAGAGATATAAAATTGAGAGAGAGGATGCTATTGAAAAAGCATCCTTAGAAAATGCTCTTGATGAAGAACAAGAGCTTCGAGTGTCTCGTGAGGAGAAACTTGAATCTCTTGATGAAACAAATGATCTTATTATTGCAAAATCATTAAGGAAAGAGATTGTGCTATTGCTAAATATAAAGTGCTTAAAAAGGAAAAAGTTGAATTTGGTGTTGGCAATGCTAGACTAATTGAGGATCTAGAGAGACTTGACAAAGCCCCAAGGCTTTAGAAAGTGAACACTCTCTCCTTATCAAGTCTCATGATCAACTCCAAACTCAACTATCTAAAAATGATGATGCTTGTGCTACTAACTCTATTTCTCGTGAAGCATCTATTTTGAAGGAGAATGTTGAGCTAAGGGCTCAATTTGAGTTGCTAACTAGCAAGTATAGGAAATTGGAAGAAAGTCATGAAAAGCTCTCTAGCTCTAATGAGGATCTTCTAGCATCCTATGCTAAGCTAAAGTTAGCTCATGAGGCTATTATATCAAAGGTAATCTTGTGAGCCTCATGTGGACAATGGCACAACTTCCTCTCGAAATGCTATATTGCCATGTGCTAGTCCTAATGATTCATCCACTCATACTATTGCTAAATCTTGTGATGAATTACCTTCCATGCCTTGTTGCTCTAACAATGAAGCATCTACTTACTCTAGTGTTGTGTTGATACTAACCATGTAGAGGAATTAAAAAGCTCAGGCCCAAGTCACTTCTTTGAAGAAAGACTTGGAAAAGCGTCATGTTGGGAGGTCCACACTTGACAATGTGTTGTGTGTTCAAAGACGCCCCAATGACAAGAGTGGACTTTGATTCAACTCCAACATCAAGAACAAGTCAAGCCTATCAAGAAGAACAAGGGCCAAGAACAAGTCAAGGATTCGGCCAAATTGTTTGCTTCAAGTGCAAAGTTGAAGGGCACCATGTTAGATCTTGCCCTTCGAAGAGAAGCCTCTTAGTGAGAGGCAACAAGGGAAGCGGCCTCAAGTTCAAACTCAAGTTCGTCATGTTGAAGATCGACCACTTCCCAAGAAGAATCAAGCTATTCCTCCTCAAGTTGAGATTTCAACTAAGAAGAAAGGAGGAAGCAAATGTTGCTACATATGCCGTGAGAAGGGCCACTTTGCTTCTTCATGCACTAATGGTACCTTATCCAACCCATTATAATTGATGATGTTTATTCTCTTCGGAAGGATAAGTTGGCAATGTGTTTGCCAAATATGTTGGTGCTCAAAGTGGTGTCAAGAAAAGCACCATTTGGGTTGCCAAGCCTATTGTGACTAACCTCTTAGGACCCAACTTGGTTGGGGACCAACAAGCTAAAACTTGATCAATAGGTGTTGTTGGAGGGCATTGGAGACTTGGCTACATCATGAAGAATTAAGTGATCTTCATCAATTCTATTCTCTCAAGCCAAGTCATTTGGTTATATTTTTCTATCTCATATCCAATGTTCCTCCTTGCGGTAACTTGATTTAAATCATATATACATTGAAAGTTACTTGCACCCTTGCATGTGTTAGGTTTTGTACCTTGCTAGTGTTTGTATGTGTTGTGCTCTCTACTTACTTATCTTGAGTAATCAAGTATGTGTATGTTGGTTTGTACACCATTTACTTGTGTTGAGCCTTATTGCTTTATTTGATATCTTATCTTGTTGGCTCTCTTTTTGAGAGATTAATGGACTATCCATTTTGGGGAGTGATATGCTTCGTGCACTTCACTATCCTAAAAATGTGTATACATGAGGAATACCACTTAGTGATGATATATCAATATTATCTACTCTCTATGTGGTATGTCATTCTCATGAGAAATTCAAATTCTATAATGTCCATTAATTATCTCTAGTTGTTTTGTTTGCCTCGTGTTTATTTTTTTTGGATTATCACATTATGGGGGAGTAATAAGCTATGTGCATATTACAAACCTAGAAAATGTGAACATGTGAGGTATTGCCACCTAGAATTGATATTCTTCTTTATCTTATTCCTATGTGGCATGTTGCTCAAACAAGTTCCATATTTGCTAAAATGATTTTGTTTAATCACTCTTTTGGATCTTGTTTGTGATGGACATTCTTGGTATGGCTTTTCCCAAATATGTTCGCATATATCTTTTTGGGAAACCGATTGCTTCAAGCTACTCTTTGTAGTTGCTTTGCATGATCGCGTGAATATTTGAAGCTATCAAGAACATCTATTTATCTAAGCATGGCTTTTAAATCTTATCCTTTGCCATATGCTTATTTGTTGTGAAATTGGTCTTCAATATCATTCCTATATACCACCGAGAAATATCTCTATATACTCCTTGTCATGACAAGTGATTCTCATATGTTGGTGAAATTTGTGGACCATCTTCACTTTGGCTCTTGCTTTGAATTGCCTTATTTTTATTGCCAAGGATTTGGTTTGATCTAACTCCTCTTGTCTTCCTTATATTTTTGGATCCTTGTTGCTCTACTCAAAATTCGCTTTGTGCTTTCTTGAGTTAGGAAAAGCAATGATCCCATTCTTGGGGAAGCTATCCTACATTGAGTAGAACATCATTCTTTAAATTGGTTTATATCTTATTGATTTCTTGAACATGACTAGTGTTTGAATAATATGTATGGAGAGTGATGATCCCATTTGTGTGCATTTTGTATTCAAATGCAAGATCATAAATAATGCACAAATCTTGGGGGAGCTATCCTATATGCTTTTGAACATTAGTTGTCTTCAATTGACATTTGATCCCGATGACGTGTCTCTTTGGAAGACAAACATTTCTCGTCTTGGTACTTTGTGCCATCATGAGAAGTGTGAGGGTTTGGTTTATTCCTTGATGGCATTTTCATCAATTGGTAGCTTACTTTCATTTGGCATCTTTTCAAAGTGGTATCTTCAATCATGTGTTGATTTGGGTTTTTGATATAATTTGGACATTCTCTTTCTTGTCACACTTGTGTGTGTTTTCTTGGTTTAATTGGTGTTTTGTCCAATTTGTATCTCGTTTGGTTCTTGGAAGTCTTGTGCATGCATATTTACTATATGTATATCTTATGGCATGCTTACTTTCGTTGATCCAATATATAGGATAAACTCCATCAAATCCTAAATGGCTAAGATGTGCATGAAATTCAATTTCATATCAATATGCACATATTTATGTGGAGTTTGTCCTATGTATTGTAGTTGCTCTAACTACTTTGGACCCAATGAGTTTGGGTACCATTTTGTACTTGAAGTTGTTTTAGGTACATCGAAGGTGCATTGGAAGCTTGTCTCATTTACAAGGAAGGTGTTATCACCATGTGCTTATTGGAGCCAAGCTCGGATGATCATGAACTCTTATCTTCTACATCACCAATGCTATCTCGGTAACAAGTATCTACCTCATGCATACTTTTCTAGCTTTTAACCTTGTGTAGGTTGTTTCTTGGCATGAGTCTCTTTTGTTGCAATTGATGTGTTCTTGAAAAGCCTTCATCAAAATATCTTTATTGCAAATGTGAGCAAGCCGGGATGGTTACATATCAAGGCGAATATACATAATCACTTTATTGATTCAATAATCCCAAATATGTTAATCTAGCATTTCTTCTCAAAGTCTCTCATATGCAATATTGATGAATTTGCAAATTCATTTGCCCTTTGTGATACTTGCTATCTTTCTCGGAGCATCCCAACTATCCTTTTTCCCTTGTGGATATTTTTGATGCTATGATGAGATTGTGTTGGAAGTTCATCTATATCTTTCTAAGATAAAATTGAGCTTTGTGCTATGCTTTTAAGCAATGATCTTATTGGTACATATATGACTTCCACTTGGATATCATGTTCTTCACCGTAGTATCTACTTTGTGTGTGCTTGTTTCTTTGTGGACTTATATCTTCATGATTGATGTCTACTTAGAAACTTATACACATGAGAGTAGTTAATCTTTATTTGGTATTCCATTTTGTTAGTGACCACCTTTTATTGCTTTTGATTCTTTGGTGGTCTCTAAAAGGCACAAGCTTTGTTTTTCTTTTGGTATTCCATTTTGGACCTTAATAAGCTTGTGGACCTATTTGCTCCAACTTTTGGGTTGTGTTCATGGAAAGACATGATATGCACTATGTGCCACTTATATTGAACGATTATGTTGATGCTACGCTCATCTTTGCATTAGTCTCCTAAAATGTCTCTCTCCTTATCACACCCATCTATTTTCGGTTGAGCAAGTCTTTATTTGTCGCTTCTTTCTCTTGTTGCTCAACATTTCCTTGTTGCAAGTTGTTTTGCTTCAAGTTCCATCTATGCTTTCTTGCACTTGTTTGTGTTCAAAGATTGTCTAGGAGGGAGTGAGGATTACATGTTGTGCACACCATATTAAAATGCAAATCCTACTTTGCACGTACCTTGGGGAGTTCCCTCTTGATTTTTAGAACATTTGGTTGATCTTATCATAATATCATCTTGTGTCCAATTGTTCTTTCGGATCCTTTGATTGATTGCCTCTTTTGTTGAGGTATCTCTCCCTTTGCTATTTTGTTGCAATCGTTGGATTCTCAATATAGTTTGATTTCCTCCTATTATTGATCAATGGAAATGCCCATTTGATTCTACTCATTTTATGAGAAAAGTTAAACTTGTGGAGGAACTCTCACTATGTTAGCCTTCCAAATCTTTTTGCCCATTTCGGCAATTGTTGCCAATGGGGGAGAAGTTTTGGAGGGTTTATGGGATTCAGCTTTATACTTTGATTGGTTCTTAAGTATTTGCCTTTATTGCCTTTGCATTCGTTGCTTGGCTTTGTATATAGTGGAAACTCCACCACCGGTAATAGTTGACAATATATGCAATGAATTCATGTTCATACACACGTGCATAGATTGTGGGGGAGTTTGCACTATATATGTGGTTGGACTAACATCACATACTTTCGTAGTATTTAATGTTAGTGCAACCGCTCCTTGTTTGTTAAATTCCATATTATAAACTCTCTCAAAAGAGATTGTCATCAATTACCAAAATGGGGGAGATTGAAATTGCATGAGCCCTCATGTGTGGTTTTGGTAATTAATGACAATCTCTTTGGACTAATGGTTGCATTGAGCTATCCTTGTAGGGCTTGTCCATTGGCAATGCTTGAACACCATGTGTTGGTATCAAGATTGAAAGAAGAAGATAAAGTGATGACCAAAGCAATATCCAAGTCATCATATATATTAAGAGAAGAAGTTGAAGTGCAAGTTCAAGAGTAGCATCTTGAAGAAATCCTATGCTTGAAGCTTGTCACCCTTTTGGAGATATTGGTCAAGTGAAGGTGTGCCTTATAGAGGCTCTCCCATATTAGTGTATGGGGGAGTGATATGTGAGTCTTCACCAAGCAAAGCGCAATCAAGAAAGGTGGTCCACTTGAAGATATCAAGATCGTCATCATCTAGCTCAAGTAGAATGTGCAAGGCAAAGGTATGATCTTGATAGGGTTTCTATTTTACCGGTCTCATGGTGTTAGTGGGAGACCGGGTTATAGGATAGACGGCGTACTATCAAGAGGGGCTCTCAAGTGAGTAACTTGATCGTATCTTTATGGAGAGCTCAAACCTTTGCATATTTGGCATCATCATCTTTCTTGGTTCTTATTTGGTTTTTCTCCTAGTTGGGTTTTGATGCTTGTCGTGATCTTCATGACAAGCCCAAGTTCTTCGAAAATGGTTTTGGTTGGAAAACTTGTTGCGTTTTTATGTTGGAAATATTATCGGTTTATCCATGAGGAAAGTTCCACACCTTCCCATGTGTGTCAACTTAACTCTATTTATGGTTCTTGATATTTCCAACAAAACTGAGAAAAGCTCTTGTCGTTAACTTTCCAACAAAATTGGTTTCACCTAATTTGGAGTTCAAACGAGAAAGTTATTGGGTTTACAGTTTTGCTGATTTGCTGCTGTTTTTCCTGGCCGGAGTGTCCGGTGTGCCAGGGCCAGAGTTTCCGGTGTGCCTCAACCAGAGTCTCCGGCCTCAGGGGTGCTCAGGGGTCAGAGTCTCCGTCCCATCAGGTTTTTCGTGCGAAGTGCGCAACAAGACGGTGCTCTCTGTGTTGGGTCCGGAGTTGGTCCGGAGGGACCCCGGAGTCTCCGCCCCCTCCGGGTCCGAAGTCTCCGCCCAGGCCGGAGTCTCCGGTATAAGTTTCTTGCAACGGCTCTTTTTCTGGTGACCTATAAAAAGGCCCCCCTTTTCCCCAATGTGTTTAGAGCTCTTCCAAGCACGAAATTTCCCCCTCTCTCACCTCCATTGTTGACCTTGGAAAGCTTGCCCCTCTCCCAATTCCTCCCATGATTCTTGCATATCTTTGAGGAATTTGAGAGAGGAGATCTAGATCTACAATTCCACCAATCCATTCCCCCTCTTAGTGAGGGGAACCTAGTAGATCTTGATCTTGGAGTTCTTGGTGTTTCTCCTACTTTGTTCTTCCTCTCTTTTCCCCCTATAAGCATTAGTTGCTTTTGGTGGGATTTGAGAGTGAAGGATTTGAGCACTTGTGCTCTTGCCATTGCTTTGTGCATCGGTTTGTGCTCTCCACGAGAATTCGTGGAAGTTGAAAGTTTGTGAGCTTGTTACTCTTGGGTCTTTGGACCCTCGACGCCTTTCTGGTGGTTGAGACCTTTGTGGTCACTTGTAGCCGTTCGGGAGCCCCCAATCCAGTTGTGGGTTGTGCCTCGGATTGTTGTTGTAAAGGCTCCGGATAGTGGAAGGTGAACCAAACCTTTGTGGTGTGGTTCATCGGAGAAGAAGGTGAAGCCTTTGTGGCTGTTGACTTCACCTTTGTGGTATCTCACACCTCTCTAACGAGACGTACTCCCCTAAAAAGGAGGAACTCGGGAATACATCCTCGTCTCCGTGTGCCTCGGTTATTTCTATACCCGAGCTCTTTACTTATGTACTTTACATTGTGATAGCCTTCGTGCTTGAAGTATTCTATATTGCTATCACTTTGTTGCTTGTCTTCTTAGCTTAAGTTGTCGGTGCACATAGGTGAGCCTAGTATATTTAGGTTGTTGGCTTGTTAATTTAAACACCTAGTTTTATTCCGCAATTATTAAGCCTAAACCGGAAAAGTTTTAATCGCCTATTCACCCCCCCTCTAGGTGACATGCTTGTCCTTTCAGTTTGGTCAGCTACCTAAAAGGCTGCGTTGCCCTCCTGAGGTTATTGCATATGCTCTTAACTTTCTAGGCCAAGGTGTTGCCTAAACAAGTCTGGATGTTATTGTTGCCTAAACAAGGTGTTGCCTAAACAAGTCTGGCGATACAAGAAAAAATACAAGCAATACAGATACTCCTAATGGAGCAATATAGATAGTCCTCATGGAGTAGAAGCAATACAATTATTACAAGAAGAAACACGGCAAATACAGCAATTGACAAATGAAAAAAGGAGCAATACACGTCACAAAATTAAGCTACTGCTGCTGCAAATGAATTTTACTCCAAGTTCATTTAAATTCAGTTAACACTTGTTAGTGCTTTATCTCTTTGCGAGTACATGGAGCACAAGGAACAAGCAACATGCCGAAGAAGAACATATTGCAAGTTTATTTAAGCAAGCAAGCAAGCAGTATAGATACTCCAAATGGAGCAGTACTAATGGAGTACTACTCCAAGTTACAAGCACAAACAATCCAATTTTTGTTACTGCACTTACACATACAGAGAGGAAACTGCAGATCGTCTGAGCAAGCAAGAAAGCTTAGCAATACAGAGCTACTCAAACTTCAGTTTATCAGCAAGCAGCAAGTACTAGTCCTACTCCATGGAGTATTTGGTTTATCAAATTTCAGTTTATCATTCGCCATGGAGTACATGAGCAACTAGCTCCAGCAGCAAGCAAATCATTCATTACCTAATCAAGCAAGACAGCTACTGCAAATCATTCAGGACAGCAAGCAAGCAAAGCAAGTACTCCACTCAGGTGGAGGAAAGGAGGCGTACCTTGCCGGAGAGCGTAGCAGGCCACGGGCGCAGGTGAGGGAGGCCGGGCGCAGGTGAGGGAGGCCACGAGCGCGACGAAGAACTCGAGCATGTTCGCCTCCATGGTGTCGTCGGAGAGCGCGATGCAGAGGTCGACGAGCTCCTCGACGGCGGCGTCGAGCTCCTCGCGCAGGGCCTTGGGGGCGAGCAGCTTGACCTCCTGCACGACGTGGACACCCCACCCGGCGGCCAGATCCGGCGCGTAGAGGTGGCGCACGGCGGCGTCCACCGTGTTCCTGTCCGGCTCGCCCTCCGCGGGGGCAGCACCATAGACGTCCTGGAAGCGGCGCATGGCGCGGAGGCGGAGCTCACGCGTGGTGGCCTGGAAGAGGCAGTTGTCGTCGGAGTCGACCTCGCCGCCGTGGTCGAGGCGGAAGACGACGGGTTGGTCGGAGGAAGGGGGCTTCCAGGCGACGCCGCGGTCGTGGATTTGGAGCAGGCGGCGGCGCTGTCGATAAAAATCCAATCTTGGAGCAGTCGTGGATTTGGAGCAGGTGGTGGGGAGAAATTGGGTTGCCGGGTGCGAGAAAGATAGGGAGCGCGGGTGGTGGGGAGCAAGGCGGCAAGGAGGAGACGACGGCGGCGACGGGCTGGCGACGGGGAGGGAGAAGGCGACGGCGCCGACGGGAGAGAGCAGTCGTGTGAGGGAGAGAGCGGTGTGAGGGAGAGAGCGGTCGGTGGGAGGGCAAAAATGGAAAACGAAAAAATCTTGTAACGTGACAGAAGTTTGCCTATGTTTGCCCAACGACTTATAATTCGAAACAGATGGAGTAGAATTTATGTATATTTTTTCTAATTATTTGGACACATATGATGCAATTATCACAACAATCTATAACAATATGAAAATATCAAGTAATATCTAGTGGTTAAACTATGATAATCAGTAAAAATAATTCAAAAAGACAAGAATAATGTAACGATTTATTTTTTGCCGAGTTAAACGAGCTAAACGAGTAGCTTGGAACTTGGCTCGTTTAACTCGAACTCATTTATAAAATGAAAACTCGGCTCGGCTCGTTTAGCAACGAGTTCGAGCTAACCCGAGTCGAGTTCCGAGTTACTCGTTTAACTCGTGAGTTTCAAGTTTTTATTCCAGCCCTAGGTACTCGCCGCTCTTCGGCAGAAGTGGTAACCGCCAGACCACTGCTTCATGCTCAAAGATCATCATCGGGTGCCCGAGATTGAAGCAGGGTTGCTCATTGCCGTATGGAAGAAAAACGATGGTGCGATTGCTTCGAACTACCTGCGAAGGTCGTGGACCCAGTTGTCAGCGTGTAATGTTTTTTTGCCTGTCTTTTGACAATTCTATTCTTAACTAAAGAATACGAAACTTTAAGGAAGCGAAGCGGTACGTAAGGCCTCTGGCAATCGCGAAGGCGATCTAGGTCTTCCCGGGCCGCCGCCGCTCGCCTGCCGGCGGTGGTGCTGGTACCGGTTCTTCTGTCCGTCTCCGCTGTTCAGGAGGCGTAGGTTGTCCAGAGCCTGCTCCGCGCAAGGCTGCAGTTTATTGGTTCTCACCACGTTGTGCTGGTACCGGTGCTGCTGTCCGTCTCAGCTGTTCAGGAGGCGTTTGGTTGTCCAGAGCCTGCTCCGTGCAAGGCTGCTGTTTCTGGTTTTCATCACGTTGATGCAATGAGGATACTCGTGTGGAATTGCCGCGGTATGGCCAGTATCGCGGCCTGGAGCGCTTTGATGGAACTCCAGGTAAAACATAGGCCAGATGTGATATTTTTGTCCGAATCACACTTGAACAAAGTTAGGGCAGGGAAACTGAGGAGAAAGCTGGGGATGGATCAGTTTGTTATTTTCGAGAGCGATGGTGCGAGTGGGGGACTTCTTCTCTTTTGGAAGTCTCCGGTTGTCATACAATCTATGGATGTTCAGAGAAATTTCATTGACGTAGCTGTTTGTCATACTCATGACAGTCCTTGGAGACTAACTGGATTCTATGCAGAACCGAAGTGGGAGGACAAGCATCTATCCTGGGACTACCTACAGAGTCTGAAACAGAATGCAGATATACCTTGGGTCGTCATAGGCGATTTTAATGAGATTCTATACTCCCATGAGAAGGAAGGAGGGGCAACTAGACCCCTTCGGATGATGCAGAACTTTCGGGATGCTCTGGCTGACTGTGGGCTAGAGGACATGGGTTATGAAGGAGATCAGTTCACATGGAGAAGAAGGAGGATAAGAGAGAGATTAGATAGAGGCGTTTGCAATGGAGGTTTCCATGGTTATTTCCCGGGTGCAAAAATCATCAATGTTGAACACCATAAATCAGATCACAGACCACTAGTCCTTGATACAGATGCTGAAGACAATGCTGTGTTTCAGAGAGCAGGGAGTGTCAGACCTTTTGAGGCTCGATGGTTGAAGGAAGAGAATGTGCATGAGATAGTACAACAAGCTTGGGATCGTACAGGGGTGGGCTCTGACTTTGCTAGCAAGACCACAGCTATCCATAAAGAATTACACCTTTGGGACAGGACGGTGTTGAAGGAGCCTCGCAATAAAATCAAGGAACTACAGAAAGAACTAGAGGATCTTAAAGCTGGCCCATTATCGGATGATAGCTATGATCGTCAGCGTCAGTTACAGATCTTGATCGAAGAAGCTCTTGAGAAGGAAGAGATCTACTGGGTGCAACGTAGCCGAGCTAACTGGTTGAAACACGGTGATAGAAATACCGGCTTCTTCCATAATTTTGCTACCGCACGTAAGAAGCGCAATGCCATCAAAAAACTGAAGAACAATGATGGGTTATGGGTGGAAGGAGATGATCAGATAAGCTATTTGGCTACTGATTATTTTAAAGGTTTGTTCACAGCTGAGGTACAGGTGCCTGACGCGGAGGTTCTTCAGAAAGTTAAACCAATTGTAACTGATTATATGAATGAAGCTCTCACCGCACCTTATACTGAAGAGGAGGTCAAGAAAGCTTTGTTCACCATCGGAGACTTGAAGGCGCCGGGTCCGGATGGTCTACATGCAATATTTTACAAGAGATTTTGGGACTTATTGGGTGTGGAGTTAACTAAAACCGTTTTATCTGCAGTGAATAGCGGAATAATACCGGAGGGATGGAATCTTACAACTATAGTGCTTATTCCAAAGGTGGATACCCCGGAGAGTATTACCCAATTCAGACCTATTAGCCTGTGTAATGTCATTTACAAGGTTATATCAAAGCTGCTTGCTGCTAGGCTTAAAGTATTATTACCTGACATTGTTAGCGAGAATCAAAGCGCCTTTGTTCCTGGCAGAATAATCACTGATAATGTTATCGTTGCCTATGAATGTTTGCATACTATGAAGAAGAACAAGGTGGGGAAGAAGGGAGTTTGTGCAATAAAACTCGATATGCATAAGGCGTATGACCGTGTTGAGTGGGTTTTCCTGAAAGGTATCCTGTTACGTCTAGGTTTCGATGCTCATTGGGTTGATCTAATTATGGCCTGTGTAAGCTCGGTGGAGTACAAGGTACGTATCAATTCCAGTGAATTGGAAACTTTCTTGCCATCGAGGGGATTGAAGCAAGGGGGCCCCTTGTCTCCTTATCTTTTCTTACTTTGCACTGAAGGACTTTCGGCTATGCTTAAGTATGAAGAAGAACAAGGTAACTTGAAGGGGATACAGGTATGCCGCAATGGCCCAACCGTTTCAAATTTACTGTTTGCTGACGACTCTCTCATGTTGATACAAGCGGATGCGAGGAATGCATCCTCTCTAAAAAGGGTCCTTGATTAGTATTGTGCAGCTTCGGGTCAATTGGTAAGTGAAGCAAAATCCTCAATTTTCTTTAGCCCGAATACCAAGGTGGATGATAAAGTGGAGGTGTGCCAAATTCTGAATATTATGACGGAATCGCTGTCTGATAAGTACCTTGTCTTGCCGTCGATGATAGGCATGGACCGAACTGATTGTTTTCGCCATATTATTGATAGAATTGCTAAGCTAGTGAATGGTTGGAAAGAAAGGTTGTTAAGCTTGGGAGGAAAGGAAGCTCTTCTTAAAGCGGTGGCCCAAAGTATCCCAACATATGCGATGAGTGTGTTCAAATTCTCCAAACAAATTTGCAAGGAAATCACTGACGCAATGTCTCATTTTTGGTGGGGTGACGAGGAAAACCAGAGAAGAATGCATTGGTTTGCTTGGTGGAAAATGTGTGTGCCAAAGGGATAAGGGGGAATGGGTTTCCGTGACATCCATTGTTTTAATCTAGCTCTTTTAGCTAAGCAATGCTGGAGATTGCTTGAGAAGAGTGATTCACTATGTGCTAGAGTGTTAAAAGCAAAATATTACCCGGAGGAGGATAGTCTGAAAGTGAACTTGAAAAAGGGAGCCTCATATGCCTGGCAAAGCATTTGGGCTGGAGTTCAGACCTTCAAGAAAGGCTGCATTTGGCGAGTTGGTGATGGGCTGGACATAAACATCTGGGAGGACTGTTGGATCCCAAGTAGCCCGGACAGGAAAATTACCACCCGCCGACGAAATATTGTTCTAACCAAAGTACACGAACTTATTGATCTGGTTACAGGTACATGGGACGAGGTGTTGATCCGTGAAAATTTCTGGGATATTGATGTTCAACGCATATTACAGATACCTTTGCCTGGACAAGACATTTCTGATTTTGTGGCTTGGCATCACAATAAAAGTGGAATGTTCACGGTTAAATCTGCGTATTATATTGAATGGGAAGCTCAGTATGGTGAGAAGCTTCGATCTGCGGATGGCCAAGGTACAGCCTATTTGAATCCAGTTTGGAAGGGTTTATGGTCCTTGAGGGTACCGGCCAAGATTAAAATCTTTCTTTGGCGATGCATGAATGGTTCTATTCCCTGCTATTGTATACTTGCTAATCGCCATATGAGAACTAGTGGGCAATGTGAAATTTGTAAAGTTGGGGCAGAAGATATCCGACACATGCTTTTTGACTGCAACCGTGTGAAGAAGATTTGGAGTCAGTTGGGTCTGCATGAAATCATAGACCAAGCCAGAAACATGGATAGGATGGGCTCGGCGATGATAGAAGCGATCCTCTGTGACTCTAAATATCAGCAGATGAACATGGAACCTGTGGCTGCTAAGGAGGTCATTGCCGTAGCTTGTTGGTATCTTTGGTGGCAGCGAAGGCAGCTTGTGCATGATGAAACTGTCCAGGATGCAAAGAGATCAGCTCTAGCCATCCAAGCTATTGCTATGAATTATGTGCGTGCCTATAAAAAAGGAACCACAACTCTGAAGAAGGGCATGTGGACTAAACCACCTCCAGGACATCAGATTTTAAATGTTGACGCTTCTTACTTGGAGGGGGTTCGATGTGGTGCTGTGGGTGCGGTTGTGCGTGATGACACTGGATCTTTTGTTGGTGCGTCTTGCAAAAGTTTCCCCAATGTTTTTGACGCTGAATTGGCGGAAGCAATTGCTCTTCGCGAAGGACTCGTAATTGCTAAACGGCTTGCCTGCCATAACTTAGTTGTTCGGTCAGATTGTGTGTCAGTTGTGGAGGCGTTCAACTCTTGTAGGAGATTATCTTCTGTTTTAGGCCCTATACTAGATGATTGTCGTGATTTAGCTCAAGACTTTGGTAAGGTCACGTTACAATTTTGTAGTAGAGAGTCTAATCTTGTGGCCCATGAGTTAGCTAAGTTTGGGAGGGACAATCCGCCGAACTTGTGGTGTGATGTGCCCCCAGACATTATCCGCCATCTTTTGGTGAACAATGTAACAATTGTTGATGGTTGAGGCAGCAAGTACCAGACGCACTCTTTCCCTAACCAGGGTACCGAAAGGGACTGGCAGGGTTTTAATGAGGCGGCTTACTGACCTAATATATGTGTGGAAAATTTCAAAAAAAAAAAAAGAATACGAAACTTTTGTCACAGTTCCAAATACTCAACCCGGATATGGCCTGAATATGAGCACCTCTCGGAGGTTTGGACTTATGCAAACAAAATAGTTTGCTTATGCCCCAGTTTTGACAATTGCAGGTAATTCAAGTTGCGCTTTTCTCAGACAAGCTCTGTCCAGCTCACATAAATTTGAGTCGATCATTCAACACTAAGCAAACAAGTGCCAAAGCGAAACATCCACTCTACTTTCAGTGCAAAGACCAAACCGATTATCCAAAGATAACATTACCATCAACAACTGAGTCATGGAAGAGTTCAATAATTTAGAACAGCAAGAAGCACTGAATAAAACTAGGGCTACCGTCAAAGTACTAGATACAACCCATCTTACAAACAAGGACCCCTATACCATAACTCATGACGCAGTGCCACTCAATTCATGCAACCCGGATTGCGCTCCATCGCATTAATGGTCACTGCAAGATGTAGAAAGTCAATTAAACCAACCCTAAATCACTGTAGATGAAATCATTAAGATATGAAGACGGTAGGATAGAGTGGGTTGTCGATTTCTTGCCTGCTGTGGGGGGGACTGCTGCTACTGTGGAGGCTGCTGCTGCTGCTGCTGTGGTTGAGATGATGGCTGCGGCTGCTGCTGCTGAGATGGCTGCTGTTGCTGATCATAGCTGCCATAACCAGCGTATCCATAGTTTTGCATGCTAGGATCTTGCGCATTGGGTGCACCATAGTAAGCATCTTGACCCTGTTGATATCCATAGTAGCTGTTGCCATTACCCTGGTTTGCATCCTGCTGGGGAGGCTGACAAAGGATTTTTGGATTAGAATAGTACACAAAGAGAACTTAAAAGCTGACAGACTGTCTTTGTATACAATACCTGCTTGGTACTACGGCCCCATGAAAGACGAACATTCGAACTGCCAATCTGAGTCCCATTCAGCGCATTGATGGCCCCCTCAGCGCATGACCTGAAAGTAGAGCAATGACAAGAGAGCAACAATTAGGTCAAGCATATTAGCTTGGATGACTAGTAAAAAGACTGAAGATATTCTTAACCTGCTGGTAAACTGGACAAATCCACAACGCTTGCCTACAGGAATCTTCACATAACCAACTTCGCCATATGGAGTAAAAACTTGCCTTAGATAGTTCTCATCTATATTGGAATCTAACCCGCCCACAAAGATCTATCGCACAAGTATGAAATATAAGGAAACATCAACTCTCAGAATTTAGAAAATTAACAAGGTGACTCACTGTAGTATTGTTGGGATCATTCGCCGCCTCATTTCCTTGGGAGCTCTGGTACCCTGCTGTCATAACAAAACATACATCTACCATTAACTTCAGAAAGAATCACCATAGAATCAACATGGAAAACTAAACTAAAGCTGGCAAACCCCACAAGGTGCTCAGATTAAAAATACCACAGTAAACAGAAAACATATACGCAGTTAGCAGTAAAAACCGACAGGTATATCCTTAATAACCCAGTCATGAAGTACATGGATATGTTGCTATGTACTATCGTACTACAACAAACCAACCATCACACAAAGAAGCTATTGTCAGCGAAGGAAGCAGTCTCTGCTTCACAATTTTATTAGACCATTGCATGCGTCAGCTTGGTTGTAAGAGAAAATGAAGCCTAGGAGCATGGCTGTCAGTACGGCAGATACCAATCCTAGTTTGTGCAAATGCCATACAACTGATGATCTGGAATTAGCCTCGTTTGTGGCAACGTGCAGTATATTTCCTTTTTAGTTATATAAGCTTGTTCAGTGAAAAGAGTGTTTTAATATAAAACAGTCAGGCTATCTCAAACTTAAACCTTGTCCATGACAAAAAAACAGAGAACAGCTATCACTCGAGTATGGAAGTACAATATATATTATAAAGGACTAATGGAAGATAAAAGTAAATGGTATGTACACTACAGAAGATTAAGTGCACATACAAGGAATGAGAGGTTGAGAGGGGAAACGAATATTTAAGAGATGATGCAAACTGTATTGGGGGTCTAGATAGAGAAGATCAATTAAGCTAGAACTGATAGTACTGGAAAATGACAGATAAAAGCTTCAAGAATGTAGCTATCTCAATGTGAGAACAGACAGACAGAACAATTGCCTTCCAAAGCAATTGGGAACCAAATTTTCACAAAATTAAAACACTGACCTAACTGAGGCCACAGATTACAGGAGACATTTATCTCAGCTTTACAGGAGACATTTATCTCAGCTGAAGATGTTTCCAGGCCCTAAATGAAGATGGCATGGCATCCTGCTTTGAGAAACATGAATTGTGTTTAGTTTATTCATTATCTTAGTTGTGTTTATTTATCCCAATTTTAGAAACGTAGAGTAGGATGGAAATGTCTGTTAACAGCAACAGAAGCAATGCTGTCTACCTTGAAGTGAGGTGAGCAGAAAGATAAGACGTGCTAACAAAACACTCATCAAGCAAGCAAACATGGAACAATCAGTGTATAAATAGGTTGAGTTGGCCTACAAAATGATGCGTCCACTAGAGATGATCCAAATATTAGCATACCCTACAAGATTCTATATAAGCAGGCGATGAAACAGCAGGAAGAAGTTTCAGTGGTCGCATACCATTAGCCGAGTATGTCTGCTGAGTACCCATATTCTTCTTGTTGGCCGCAGGCCCTATTCTCATATGTCTCGAAGACAGCTGCACTCCGTTCATTTCAGTCATAGCACGTGCCTGCTCATTTACATCTCCAAAACGTACAAAACCGTAACCTTTGGAACGACCAGTGGCCCTGTCGGTAACAACATTAGCACCTTTAACTGAAGGGTAGGAAGCTTTGAATATCTCTTCTAACATGGCGTCAGTAACATCAGCAGCCAAATCACCAACAAATATGGTGTGGTCGGAACCATCATCACCACGCTTGTCACCAGTGCTACAAGAAGCCCAGTTTAGCTTGAAAACTTGATCAACAGCAGGCATCATCTGCCCATTAAAGGTCAGAGCATATTCTGCAGCAGCTCGAGAGAGAAATTCAATAAAACCATAACCCTCAGGCTGCCCATTTTGTTTGTTGCGGATGATTTTCACTGAGGTGACCTGCAATTTCTAGAGAGCATTAATAGCCAATACAGAAGATACATGCAGCAACAGGCAGTTGTACACTTAAATTGTTTCCAAAACGTACATAATTTGTTCCAAAGATCACAATTCCAGGGTTGCAAAAGACAATTGTTAGGAATGCAGAAGGCCAAACATATATAAATGAACGTGCTATCATATAATTCACGTGTCACCCTTATCAAGCACATTTATCAGGTAAGATATCTTGTATTGAGCATGTTGACGTAAAGATAAAAAAGCAATACTTAAACAAGAAAACTGCATCGACCTAGCCTTAGTAACCGCAGCTTGTAACTGTAACATGTTTCTAGCTGTACCATGCTGACTAATAATAACAGCAATACATAGCCTTTCAAAGCAAGTACAGAGTTACTCCTAGTTCTAGAGTGGACACATGTGAAAATATGATAGAAACCCGCTTGTTACGAACGTCCCAATATCTAAAGCTACACGGATCAAAACCGATATAACACAATTTAAGCATGTAGTGCATCAGAAGGGTAAATTTGTAAGGAAACAATTCCCAGTAGATAAGAGGCAATCACCTGCTGCGGACCCACGGGCGCAAAGGCGTTGTAGAGGTAGGTCTCGTCCATCCAGTACTGGAGGTCTCCGATCCACAGGGTCCTGATATCCTCGCCTCCGGGCGCGGCCATCTGCGCGCCGTACTGCTGCTGCGGCGGCGGCGCGTACTGCTGCGGCGGCGGCGCGTACTGGTGAGGGGGCGGAGGCGCGTACTGCTGCGGCGGGGGCGCGTACTGCGGGGGCATGTGCTGCTGCGGGTGGCCCCACATCGCCGGCGGGGGTCCCGGTTGGTAGTACTGCGGCGGCGCCTGGTAGTACTGCTGCGGCGGTGGGGCCTGCTGTGGAGGAGGAGGCGGGGCCCCGGAGGACTGCGGCTGCCCGTTCATTGGCGGCTGGTACGGCGTCTGCATCGCGACGTGTCCCCGGTTCCGGCGGCGGCGGATGGGGATGCGAAACCCTAAAAACCTCGGAGAGAGAAAAAAGAGGGGAGGGTTTGGGGTTTAGACTTTAGATGCAGGCGACGGAAAGCGTGGGAGATTTATGGGCCGGGTTGGGTCGTTGTGCTCTTCTCGGCCACGTTTGGAAGTAATTTGGATTCGACTTGGTTGGGTATCCAAGGTTTAAGAAAAGGTTTGGACGGCCCAAAAACTGCCCAGCAACGTTTTGTCGCCGTCAACTTATGGGACCGGGTTTGGGGTGGTGGACAACTCCGTACAAGCCCGCCACATGGCGGAACCCGCCAAAAAAAGCCACATGGCGGAACCCGCCTGTTGCGGCGCGAACTCGGCGACCGATTTTTCAGTCAAGTAAGCACCACCATTGGTTGTTCAGTAGCTCCTCCCCATCTTCCCTGGCCTGCTTTCGCGATGACCCTGCCGCCCTTTGATACTTCGTAAACTTATCTATGAACTTTGTGTTTATTATGTTGTAATAGTAGCATATATTTGCATACCAAATCCCACTGTTTGGGTATATAACTCTGAAAAGTAGGAACCCCTATTTTCATATTTTGAACTTTCGGGAGCCTTTTGGACGTCAAACGATCTAAGACTTTTGCCACATGTTTTTTTATGAAAATTCAAGCTTATTGAAATCAAGACGGAGTCCGGGGGCCAACCGAGGAGTCATATAGCCTTTTGGGTGCGTCGGGCCCCACCAGGCGCGCCTAAGAGCCTTCCGGAGGCCTCGAGCCTCTCATCATCAACGTTCCTAAGCTGCCACCTTCGTTTTGAACTACAACCATCAATATAAGGCGTGGTTTCATGAACTTATAAGGAGAGGCAACACAAATATAATCATCAAAAATAGGAGACAGAAATCCGCCGTTGGAGGAAATTGTAGGGAGAATCGCCGCCGGAATCTCCTCCAGCCGCCTCTCCACTGTCGCTGTCGCCTCCAAGTTGCTCTCCACCATGATGAGGGAGTAATCCACCCCCTGTACTATGGGTTTGTGGTCATAGTTTGATCATATCTCTCCATTTGCTATCATTGTTTTTTATCGTATGACTTCCCCTACATGATTACGACATGATAGATGTAATTCCTATGGTGGAACTTTGATTATGATACGATGTATGCCATGCATTTACAATTATTTTGATATATTCATATTATGAGTTAGTTCTATTTGCACATATGAAAGGATTTCTCATGTTACTGTTTTTAGACAACTATGGTGTTTGAAAATCCTAGAAAAAGTTAAGATTTTCTATGCTTAGTTTTGTGGGGAATAATTTGAGAGAAGATAATTTGAGGAAAAAGGATAGGATGAACCTGGGCAATGTATTTTTGTGGTTCTCGTGTGAGTATAGACCATTTGTTTTTTGATGGCCCACTGAAAATTTTATTTGGAATATTTTCCATTGTACTTTTGACACTACAACACGACCCAAATATGTGGTGAATTGGGTATCTAGTACTCAATTTCAAATGTCATGAGAATGTGGAGGTTAAAATTTGCTTGTCTGCTATATTTTGGTCAGTTTTTTTGAAACGGGTATTTTGATCTATTTGGAAGACAAGAAATAAAGCCTGCTTTGATAATGTCATGACTAATGAACCTTTTGATATTATCTATTTGATTTGTCACTAGATTGATTATTGAGGTGAATTGCAGAAACCAAAAGTACGAGAGGTGCTGCGACAAGGAACTAAGATTTTTGAAGATGGTGATCACGGACATCTTCAACACAGCAAGAGTTTGGGCGCAAACATGTCGAATCGTTGTCAGTGGATAAGCTTTGTGTGAAAAGTTTGTGTTTGGCCTTTGATTAGGCTAGAGAAGGGTGTTGAACATTGTCGTCAGATCAATTTCACTGTTATTTTCAGTGCTTTTGATTTCCCATACTATGAGCATCTACAGTTCGATTTGATGATGTGAGTTTATAAACATTGTAGCAAAACTCTTTAAGTTTTGTTAATGAAACCGAAAAAGGCCTCTTTGATGAAAAACAAATGCTGAAATGATGCCCAAACATGGCATATAATTGACCAAGTTGTACCAATCAGCACGCTTCCACCGCGGCGATATGCATCATGCATGCTACCACTCATTGGGATTACCCAGCATCCTCATCGGTCCTCAGCATGCTGTACAATCATGCAACATGAAACATAGTGTGTGGATTACCTTGTTTTAAATGTCACTACATTTCTTCCTGTTTTATTTAGTTGATCATGTGGTTTTTTGTTTTGTTTCCGGAGGCCTCCGATGTCACAACACGATCCGGCCGGTTTTGCCGCAATAGAGTGTTTTTCCTAAGATAAAAGGTAGAGCTTTGCCGCATGAGAGTGACAAGCATGTGAATAAACTTGGACAACCTAGGTGCCATTTGTCAATATTCAGCTTCATGTGTTGTTCTTCAGTTCGGTGCATGTTCACGGCAGCTTTCAAAACTTTCCCACTTCTCTATTTTTTTCTGGAAAAATACCAAATCACTCTTACACGAAAATTCCTTTTGACTTCCGAGTTCCAGTGTTTTCTTTATTAAAATCGGAAATCATATTTATAAGTTTTTAAAAAATATGAAAATATTGCTAGATGTAGTTAATGATGTATCCTACAAATATGCAAAATCAGAACGGTAAATTTTTCAACTCTAGGTTACAAAAAATGACAAATCTTATGAATTTTGTAGTTTTAAAAACATGCACTGTTCACTATACTCGGATCCATATTGTTTTCACTTATGTGTAGAACAAAAAAAAATTAATGTCAGATTTAGCACGTTCGTAGGATACATCATTGAGTACATCTACATATTTTTTCCAGATTTTTAAACTTCTAAATACTATTTTTGAATTTTTGTTAAATAAAGGGAGAGCCAAAAATCCCTACTGATAACTTTTCGTCTTCGCTGATCATATACACTACCGTTCTTTTCCAATATGGATAATTAGCCCCTAATCATGATGGTTTGTTGCTGAACACGTACGTCGGCTCTCTGTTTTCAACCTGTACTGGCCATGGTGTCTGACTTAGGGTGTGTTCAGTTCTGGAACCAGGTGGAATGGAATGAAACCGTTCCATTCTCAGAACCCATTCTTGTGTTCGGTTCAGACATGGAATGGAATTCACTGGTTCCAGAAAAGGGAATATTCCCTCAATATTAATAATGCACCGGTCCGACCGATTCGGCCGGACGAGGTGGAACGGCACAGTAATCTCCCTCTAATTTAATCAAGTTTAGCTATAATTAATCAAGTTTAGGAATAATTAATCAAGTTTAGGAATAATTAATCAAGTTTAGCAATAATTAATCTAGTTTAGAAAATAATTAATCGAGTTTAGAATAATTATATTCTCACTCCATTCTATTTCATTCTCATCCCATTTCAAAACCGAACACAAGAATGAAACGGTTCCGTAACAATTTTTTGTCCAAACCGAACACAGGAATGGAACGGTTCCATGACAGTGGAATGGAACGGTTCCATTCCATTCCATCTGGTTCCAGAACTGAACACACCCTTAGTGTTTCCGATTACCAGATGGTGTTGCTATTCAGCACGAGTTGGGTCCCAAACCTATTATTATAGACTATAGTGTCTTGTATGTTCGGAGTTATTGGAAATTGAGTCTCAAAGACTCGATCCTACCCAGTAGCAACAAAGATTATAGAATCCATGATGCGTGCATATGATGAACTATTCAAAAGTTGCTAAGATGATCTTAGTTCTTGACATAACTTCCAGAGGCACCGATGCAGGATTCAAAAAAAGGAAGAAAAATTTAAGCCAAGCACCACATTGGCTTCACCTTTTTTTAAAGATAATATGTTAATATTAAGATGATATTAGATGTATCCGGACTTTGCAACGACATAATGGTAAGAGTTAATTGAGAGATCAAAAAATGCACATGGAAAATATTTAAAGGAAAATAAACAAAATACGTGACACTCGAGTGTCATGCTGAAGGGAGTGATGGCATCTGATCTGCTGCACCTAAGCACATACAGAGTACATTATCTATGCCCCCCACAATCATGCTGTCCAAGTTATGATTGTTTTGTCTATGGGAACCTTGCCGCTTTCTCCCTGAAAAAGTACTAGCAATAATGCATGAAAGAAAGGAAGTTCTTTGCTTTGAGAAGCAATTTCAAATCCTTGTTTTCTCTGCAAGAATTTCTTATGTTTTTATTTACAATAATGTTGACCTTTGGTGTCAGATTATAAGTAGATGATCATTTTTGTTTAATCCTGGAAGACGCCTCTGGTGTCACCTGACATTTGATAAATTCAGTGTGAGGATGACAAGCCTGTGAACAATATTGACACCTTGATGCCATATGTCAACATTGTATTCAACTCGGCTTTATGATGGTTTGTGGTATCGTGTCTATTATTAGTCCATTTTCCTTCTGCACTTGATGCGGTTAGGGTACCGTCCCTGAAACATTTTATTTCTTGAAGTCAAGCTTTTAAATCCATTCAGCCTTCGAAGGTTTAAACTCTTCAACACACCTTCTGCGTTTCTTTCGTTCTTGATGGAACCGGTTAACATCATGCAAGTGCGCGGTATAGAAAGTCGTGTAAACCTGCAAAATTCCAATGCAAGTGCCGGGTACGAGAACGAATTTTTTGCAGTTTAAATACAAACAAACAACCTTTCGTTTGTTCTGCAATCATGATTTGTTAGTATGACTTTTAAACCATTGTGTCCCGACGTTTCTTTTACAAAACTTTCTTGAATGGGGACGCCTGTTCTGCTGCAGAAGTAGCTCTCGACTAAGGGCAAATCGCAGCATGAGTTAGACCCCAATTCCGATTCTACTTTCTCGTAAACTATTAACAATCCATACTATTTTTCGGTTGCTTTGCTTCATCACTCTCTTTTCGTGTTGCCCTGCTACCACAAAACACATGTCCGATCCAGTAGGTAGTAGGTAAGCTAACTGTGATCAATTTCCGTAGCCGTTGGGTTAAGAGATCTGCTGAGAACAAACAATGAAGCAATATTCAGAACTTATTTCCGGAACACACGATTCAGAAGCCAGAACTCATCGGCCGAGCAACGATTTTAATATCTCGATCAACATAGATGGACCAAATTAACCATGATTGCACATACAAAACCGACAATTTCCATTAACTGTCAGTGACTAACAAGGCAGGAACGGATTCCAGAGAAAAAGGAAGGCATGAACATAAGCCTGAAACAGGGGAGCAAGCATTGCTGATATGCGCAGAATTTTACATACTATACTATACATCCACAATTCCACACACACGCACGCAAATCTTACGGGAAACCAACCAAGCGCATATGCTGTTGTTAGTCATTGCGCAGAGTTTCCTCGAGAACTCTTTAAGAAGGAAGAGATCGAAAGATTCAAGAGCGAGAAGACCCCAACTTCCTGAGGTTCCTGAGGTGCTTGAGCACGCTCCGGCAGACGCGCAGCTTGAAGCTCCGGACGGCGATCCTGAGCCTCTTGAGCCGGACGCCGATCCTCGCCGGCCTGACGACCCTGCACCCGCCGCCCCTCGCAAATGCCGCCGCCGCCGCCGCTGCCGGCCGCCTCGTCGGCCCATTCTTCTCGAGGGCCTTCTGGATCAGGAACTGCGCCTTCAAGTGCCGCGCCTCGTCGGCGTCCATTTTCTCCACCTTCGCGTAGCCATCGGCACAGCTCTCACTAGCAGCATCGTGCGAGGTTGATGAGAGGAATTTTGTGGTGATGCTGGTACGATTTTGAGCTTTCTTCTTGCAGCTGTACTTGTTGGAAGCTGGCCTGGGACGTGTGCGCCTCTCTTGTGTTATATAGGCAGGCGATGCACGGTGCAGGCCTCAGGCCGGCAGGCTGGTTCTACCTCCGGCCTGACATTTTCAATGGCATTATTGATGAGATCACCAGAGTATTGGTTACAAGCTCATGAAACAGCCAAAGAAAATGCAGGCCCCGGGAGGTCGACATGACACCACTAATATAGCAAATGTAAGTTACAACCTGCATTTCCCCCCATTTGGGAGAGAGTAAGCGCACGGAAAATTCCGTTAATGGGCTGTGAACAGAGAAAGACACTTGCGGCCTGAAATTGCGACTTGTAGACCACTCATGGGAATTATACACTTCCATCTCAATAGAAAATACTATTTGGTTGCGAGGCTCAGGGCCTCTTTGATTCAAAGGATTTTCAAAGGAATTGCATATGATTTCTACCCATAGTAATTTTTCCTATAGAATCCATTTAATTCAAATGATTGAATCCTACAAAATTCCTATGGGTTGCTTTCCTATGCTACAATCCTATAGAATTTTTAATAAGAGGTGAGACCTCTTGGGGAAAAAATCCTATGTGTCTATGACAACTATGGCATGCACTCAACCTCTATACAAATTTCCTGCGTTTTCCTGCCATGCAGTCAAACAACACCTTCTACTGATCCCCGTGTTTTTGGTTCCTATAGGATTTCAAGTGTCATGACATTCTATTTCTGCAATTTCCCTATTCCTGTGTTTCTCAAATCCTACGAATCAAAGAGGTCCTAAGTCTCTACCTTGGTATCTTCGTATCACCATCCGTTACCACAAGCTCCGAGACAAAGAGTTGAAGGAGTGGATGACCGATTCAATAAAAAGTTAAACAACTAAAAAAACAAATTTCGCTTATGGAACTCGTTTTGTGCTTATAAATGTGGGCCCCACTAGCTAGTTTGCCGATGTATATGTTATGTTTTTAAAAAGGTATCCTGGGAGCTAAAGGAGATTTGTGGATCATCTTTTTCGAAAATATCTCATGCGCTAAAGAGGAGATTTATGGATCGTCCTTTTTGGAAATGTCTCATTAGCTAAAGATGAGATTTCTAATAAGGGGGTCATTTTCGGTGGGGTATAGAGTTGATACTCACCCGTGAGAGATACCTGGCTTGGAGATAAGCCTTTGTTTCTGATTTATCCATCGTTATATAACATTGTGCAAGGAGAAAAAGTTTATGCTGCAAGCGTTATGTTTGAAATATCGTTGTATATTAGTTCCAGACACACCTTAACCAGGGATCAATAGACATCTTGGTTACATGTAGTCCAATGATCGATGTAGGTCAATTTATCGCAAGAGACAAATGTACTCAAATGGAAGTCACATACTTTTGGCGTATTTTTGGTAATATCATTGTATGCAGAAACCTAATGAATGGTAATGTCTCTTTGGAAAATTAAATGGAATTAAAGTTCCATAAAATAATATAAATCCTTTTATGGTTCCATTACACATGGGTGTTTTTAATTACGAAGGATAGTATTGCAAATCAAACCTGCAATGGGAGCAAAATATGTTGTTTTTGTTACACGAAAATAACATTTCAACATATATTTCTCTCATGCCATCTTGGTCAACTTTTATGGTAGATAGTGCCCGTGACTTTTAACTTACATGTGCTATCTAATATAACGAATATGTTCAAGAACCTCTTTTGCATTTAGTTGAGCTATATACTCGTAATTTTCATGTTACACTTGCTCTGAGAACTTGGCAATAAATATGGTTATGTGTGCATGATTCGATGAAAAGGCCGAGGTTCTCATGTATTTGTAAAAACTTGACAATGAAGAAAGAAAGGGTGACATGTCATGGTGTTTCCCTACATGAAGGAGACGGAAGGACCAAATGAGAGTATTGCAAACTAATGGTTCCAGTTTGGTGTGTTTAATAAAAATGCAGGTATAACAACTATCTTTGCTCCGATGGATGCAGAATTATGCACTTTCACATGAACTACAAAAAGGTGAAAATTTGAATCGCAACGCGACCAGAACGTTGTTTTAGAGAAAAATAACCATATGGCAACATTTATAGGAAAAAATATTCCTTTTCATTTTTCTACTAGGGCTCACAGTGATCCCTTATTGACTTTGTCAACTGCAGGGGCAACAACGAATTGAAGGGGGCTTCACAGTGGTGCAAATATATTCGGCTAAGGAGCTCAAGCAATGGTGGCCTATGTCAAACTGGCGACCATGATCGTTTTGAGTCCGCTAGCGATTGTGGCATTGCGGATCTGTTGGATTATTAGGCATAATTTCCATGATTAATTCCAAAATATAAAGCATGATCGCAAGAGCTACCAACATGTTAATCTCGAAATTACTAGACATATTAATTAACATGAACATCAGCAAGACATCTACGAACACAGCCATCGGAACGTGACGAACGTACCGAACAATTGTAGATGAAGTAGTCGTTGGAGCAACGACGGCAGCAGCTTGAGCGGTGACGGTAGCAGCTCGAAGAAGACGACGTTGGAGACGAGTCGCCCGCGGACCCGGAGATCGTCCAGGAAGTCGAGCCGTGATGAAGAACTTGAAAGCAGTCGCGCGGGGCGCTTCCCAAAAACCTTATTCGCCCTCTCCCATACAGGATCACAAGGACAAGTGGTTCCGGAGACCTGCTGTCCCGTTCGCCGGTGCACGGGATGGAGTAGAATACGGTGGCGGCGCAAGGCACGAGATTGGAAAAACCTAGATTGGTTCGTCTGTGACGGCGCACGCAGTGCAAGGCAATATATAGTGCGGCTCGGGAAACCCTAACGGGTACAACGTGGGAGCGACCCGAACTGGCAAAACTATACGCGTACGCAAAAACTCGTTTTCCTCAAACATCAAAAATATAGGCATCGGCTCGGCTCATTCCCGCAACCCGTGTCGTGTCGTGTCGTGACGAGACGGACGGACGGACGGCGGCGGAGGAGGAGGAGGAGTGCGCACGAGAGAGCCTTCTGTTCTCAACTAGCACACCAAGTGGTACAACACTCCACCTTATAAGGTGGTGTTTGCCTCCTCCAACTAGCAATGTGGGACTAAACTTTAGCACCACATTGCACCTCCAAAATTCTGCCATGCACATGGGCCACACATGGGCCAATTTGAGATTTTTCAGAATTGCTTATTTGGGCTGCACACTAATGGGCCCAAATTCTAACAGGATCCTCCTTGGTGTGTAATTGTTCCGGTCGACATGGTGGTTGTGGACCCCAGCCTCCTTAGTCCGGCACATCGCTACATACTACCTCTTGTTCTAAAAAACAAGACATATAAATTTGGTCGACAATATTCAAGAGACCATCAATATATATAACCCTGAATAACATTGTGTAAATATATTTTATGGTTAATCTACTGGTAGTTTGGTACTAATTCGGTATTGTAGATGCACATACTTTTGTGCATAAAATTGGCCAAACTTAGAAACCATGGGTTTTGATTAAATTTGTATGTCTTGTTTTTTTATAATGGATGGAATCTTTGTGGCACATGGTTTCTTTCCGTGATGGATGGACCAGTGGAGGAGGTGTGCACTTATGGCCTCATGGTGGAGTATGAATGGCGGGAAACAACATTTGCAAACCTCATAAGTGATTTATATTTCATTATGATATGGAATGGGGTGTCTGGATTTTTTGATAGGGGTCACATCCTCGGCACATTGGTTGGGTTCTTGCCGCGAGGTTGTGTTGTGTCATGGTTTTGGAGCATTCACCTTTCATCTTTTTTTACGATCATTCCGTCAGGGTTTAAAACACTTGATCCAGAAACAACGTCGACTCAAGTGGATGCTAGGTTGATCCACGGGTGCTTTTAGCCATCGCGTGACAATAAATTTGTCACGTCCTTTTAGTTTGCTTTTCCTGGCCACATTTTTTTGGCATTCTGTTGTATTTGGTAATTTGTGTAATGAAATCATGTTAGTGTGCTTCATTGTGCCGAAAATCGGGACTATAGTTTTAATTATGTCGAAATATCAATACCCAAATTCGTCTTCTCAATGGTAAGCATTCTTTTAATCATATGCAAGTCAACTGATTCATAGAGAGAGATGGTAGGTCAGTAGGGGAAGAAGAGATAAATAAGTAGGCAATCGGATCCGGACCTAGGCAAAGCCGGCACCAAGTACATCACTTCAATTCAGAAAAAAGTTCTTTAGCAACCGCAGAGGTCAGCTAGCTTCTGACTCCTCCAACCTGTGTGGTCAGTGAAGAATGGGCGGAGGGGGCACTCTAATACTTTTGAGTTAATTTATAAGCAGGCCCGGAGTTCGTGGAATACTTATTTATGAACGGAATTAAGCACTTTTTTTGATAAATTGTGCGCAGCTCGATTGCGCTGGATTTGTGTATACGTAATCGAGTTCATGATTTTTTCTTAATAGTAGTGTGATTTTGTCAGGAATGCTGATACCAGCTTAACGTGCCAACCTGAATTGCCGACTTTCTAAATCTGACGGTTAGTGCATCGGAATAGCCGGGTTGCCGGAAAGGAAAACAAGGAGCATTGGTGTGACCGTTTGATCTGGTCGGAAAAGAAATATTGGCTGCCGATAGCACTGCCTTGATGGACTAGTTACTGCTAAATTTCTCTTGGATCCTGGCTTTGCAGGATTCGACATATGGGACAAGGTTATGAACTAATCACTTGTCTTTTCGGTTGTTGTCTCCTGCCCTCCTGAGAGCTTCCTACTCTAATCAGGCAGGAGGCAATTTGCTAAAAGCTTGAAGCAGCAAATTCGTCGGCCATTTTATGTGGAAACTATTATTCTTATGGTGTGGGTTATTTGGACAACTAGGAATGATTTCATTTTCAAGGACATTAATTTTACCAACTCTTTATAGGTGCAGAAGAAAGCTTAAGGAGGAGCTGAAGCTTCCGTTTAACAGGGCCACCAGAAAACAGTATAGCGGTTTTGAATCTTGGAGTGAATCCTTCATGTAACTTTAACCTTGCATCTAGTTAGCCTTTAGATGGCCTAAGACCTTGTACCAGTTCTCCTTTTTTGTATAGCCATGCACAGACTTTGATAAACAGAAGATACATATAACTATATAAGCAGTAGGTAACTTATTGTTCAGTTTAATTTTTTTTGATAAAAAGAAACGTTTTACAAGGCAAAGATTGGTCACTACTGGATTACTACATTCTTTAATTAAGACCCATGGCATGCTTTTGTTAATTTTGCTAATTCTCAGTCGACTGGGAACTAACTAAATTCTCGATCGACTTCCGGACCGTTGGATTACGTTCTGATTCGTGCTCATCTAGGAGTTGCACTTAGATTGCAACTGAGATTTTCCAGTTGCACATTAGTTATAACCGAGAAAGAAATATTCTAGTTCATTGGATTGCGTCGTGGTTCGTCCTGGTAAGTTGCTCATTTTTCAAGGACCTGCAACCAATGATTGCAGTCATCGCATTAATACGATTTGAAAAGAGGGTTTTAAAACATGTGCAAATGCATGACCGCCTCATATTTAACGCCACAACATCCCAACGGCTGCCCGGATTTGGGCCCGTCGACCTGAGTGGTCTCCGCACGCGAGCTGTGGGAGGACGAAGAGGCATGGCAGAGCGTACCAACGAGGATTACATGGCGGAGCTCCGCCACACGTACCAGGAACACGTCGAGGAGGAGCGCTGGCTGTACGAGGCGTACCAGGCGCGCAACACCACCCACATCGTCGGGCCCCCCGGTGCGTCGGTTGTCGACGTTAGCTCCGACAGCAACGACGATGGCATGGATTGGGAGGAGTTACTCGCCGAATTTACCCACAGCGAGTAGAAGAGTAGTTTGCAGGATTTTAGAATTATGTATATATACTATACAATATTAGTTTGAAATAGTTTTAAATTTAAGGATTTTTGTTTGAAGTAATCTAGTATGAACTAGTTTTAACTAAATTTTAGTTTAGCTTTGCTCAAACCTTATGTAATACAGTTTATGAACTAGTTTGAAGTAGTTGGATGTAGTTTGAATCTATAATATGAATTAGTTTGAATCAAATTTGCATGAATTTGTGTCTAAATATTTTCAAGGAGTTAAGTTTAAGAGAAAGTTAGAAACTGCTATTTTTATATTACCAAATTTAAAGAGATAAAAGATAAGAGGTCATATAGGGGCCTAAAATTTGAGGGATCAGCTAGAGATGAGCTGACCAGCCATCCAAAGAACTGAGATTACAACTGAGATTAAGATATCGTCATCCGACTGAAAATAAAGTTTAATTTTCAGTTGACTGATCTAATCACCCGGAGAATACAAGGTGCTTACCCATTTACTGTATGTGCTTAACATTTGCAACAAGAAATGACAAAACAAGATAGTAGTTTCATGTGAAGAGAATTCAGAAGAAGATTCAGAGTACCATGTGAATTTTGAAGGAGTATGAGCTCATTGTGTTACTGACTGAACAAATTGCAGTTAGGAGTGGCAGATCAGATAATACTGAACATTTCTTACAAAAGAAGAGATGCCGCTAAACATAAGTTGGTGTCTGGATCAATCTGCCTAACTCACAGCAGCATAAACCACAATCTTCGCCTGGCATCATCACTGCACGTTAGCGAGAAGAGGCTGCTTTGCGTCGTCCCACTTGTCTACTCTTCTCCTTGCTTCGTCGACCTACGTTTGGACACAACATTAACGAGATCATGTTAATTTATTAAGAAAAAATAGGATGATAAACGAAACAACCTAACCTAAATGATTACAGACGCATGCACTTTAGGTCTTTATGCAAAACTCGGAGCGATCAGACAAGCCTGCGCTCACTTGGGGTGAAATGATTGTACTAAAATTATGAGTTGTGCCATAATTTAGATGCTGCTTGGCATGTGAGATTCGGGAATAATTTGCCAGTGTACGTAACGGTCGTTAACGTGATAATCTGACAATCAACGCTTAGGCTTGCTCTCACCTCCTTATTCCAATCAGTTCTGAATGTGATCCACAATAGGATTAATGTTTGGATAAGCGTGCCTCCAATCATGCCTCCCCACAATCCCTGGATGAAAATGCAAGCTCTATCATAAGTTCATCACACATGTATAAGATAAATTACTGAAAGTTACGAATAGATATGTCAACTAAAAAAAAAGAAAAAAAAAGATATGTCAACTAAACATGAACAATGATTCTGTCACCTTGGTGGACAGAAACTTCGAATTAAAGCAGCGTTAAATCGTGCTCCTAGCTTGAAACTTAACAGTACCTTAATTCCATAGTCAAATTTGAAGCCGAGGAGCACTCCAAGGGGCACACCAATGAAGTAATAGCATCCAATGTTAATGTATGCCACCAATGCTTGCCACCCACAGCCAACAGCCACACCTTCGTCAGCAAAGTAAAATAGCTCAGCAATTTCCGAGGGAACCGAAAATCTTTTACCTCGAAATTACGGACTAAGAGCAAGTACAATAGAATGACGTGGACGGGCTATAAGGATTAAAGTAGTATATTTTTGCTTAGTTGCAGGAGAGAGAAAATGAGTGGACTCTCATGCAAGAGCCAGCTCTAGCACGTGCTCCTAGGCACATTGTGAGAATGGATGGTGGGTCATGTATCAATAAAATAGCTCATCTTTACATCTTACTATTATACATATTGGCTATAGAGCTGGCTATAGATGACATGTCACTATCTTATGGCCAATGCTTGACTCTATTATTGTACTTGCTCTAAGGCAGCCCGGGCTTTGGCCCAGTTCTTAGGCCTAAAACTGCACTATACACTCTTTAATATTTTGGGGAAAAGTAGTGTAAAAGGCAGCTCAAAGCCTACATACATGGCCAGCCCGGGTCATGGCCCATTTCTGAGTCTGCCCGATCTAGATTGAAAGGGAATTCAAATATGCTAAAACATTGTCCAAATTCATTTTTAGAATAGTTCCTAAATAATTTCTGAAATTTTGGCGAGGTTCAAATTTTTTGTATTACTCCCTCAGTTCACTGTTGTAAGGCATTTTAGATATTTTTAATATGGACTACTTGGACACCTAGATACATGGAGTAGATACATATCAAAATGAGTGAAGCTACACACTAAATACATCTAGATACATTTATTTTTGAAGAAAAGCTAAAAGGTCTTATAAAAGTGAACGAGGGAGTACTGACCACACCATGAATCATACATGCCTGATTTGGTACCCACCAACGTTTTAAACATGCCCGCAAAAAAAAAAGTTTTAAACATGGAAATAGTCCGAGAATGGGATTTTGACCGGTGTTTTGGAAACAGGCATGTAAGTAAAGCAATCCAAAAGGTTCAGAATTTACTTCGATGGATTCACGCGTCCTCGTGCAGATATTTAACTCTACAACTCACTTGCCAATCCTAACTAGGAAGCGGATGAAGCAAACCAATTGCAGCACCTCACCTGACAGCACGGGCTGGATTCCGCAGAGCACAATGGTGGCGATAAGCATTGGGCAGAGATCGGCCACCGCGCGCGAGACGGCCTCGCCTCCGGTGAAGACGTAGCTGAGCTTGTGCCTGAGCAGGAAGACCACAACGCCGGCTAGAGCTGCTATGAGTGCCGACATGGCGGTGACCATCCACGCGGAGAACGCCGCCGACCTGGGGTTCCCGGCGCCCAGTTCATTCCCCACCCTCACACTGCAGGCGATATTGATCAAACTTTTATCCTTCAGACGAAACAAATTCAGATAAACAGAACCTTGTTGCGGCTGTCTGCTAGGCCAGTATTTTAGGATACAAAATCTGGCAAGTATTTGAGTTAAGAAAGAAGATAAAGATGATGAACACCCATGTATACATCAGTGTACCAACCTGGCAGCAGCATTGAAGCCCACGGAGATCATGAACACCCATGACTGGATCGAGGTGCTGCAAAACATTCAGTCGAACACGTGATCATCGAAAACAAACACGTACGTGGGGTATTTAGGATAAAACATGACTGAATCTATCGATGACTCTTTTTTTTTTTGAGGAAGGATCTGATCATATAAACAAGAAACTCCGGTACAAATTACATCCAGGACCAAAAGAAAAAGGAAATTACACACGGGCCCAGAAACTTGCACAGAGCACCTTGAGTTCCTCGAGGAAAAGCAATCAGATCCACGCCGCACCCAAAGCTTCTAGCTGCTGCCATCGACGCCGTACCACTCGCCGCCGGGAAGAGGCGCCGCCACGCGTTGTAGAAAGCCGCAGAATCCGTTCGTCGCCAAGCAACGAAACCTAGTCTCGTTGAACGAGCTCGGCCACAGCTCCAGCTTCCCCGCTCCACCCAACTTCCAGCCGCCACGGCAACAACCAGAACCACCATCTTCAACACCCAGCCATCTCCAGAGATCCCTCCCCTCGCCACCACGGCCGGCCGGAGAAGATCCAACAAAGGAGAAAACAAACCAGAACCACCAACAGCAAAACGGAACCTCCTCCACCACCACCTCCTCCCCTCGCCACCTCGGCCGTCCAGAGAAGGGACAGAGAAGAAAGGACCGAGAACACACACCTACGCCACCAGAGCGCAGGGACAGAAAACCGCACGATCGAGCAGATCGGCGGGACAGAAGACCTCCGGCCGCAGCACGGAGGCAGATCCACACCACTCTCACCTCAGCGCCGCCAGAAGCCGCACCGAGAGAAGGGGAGAGTCGTACCTTATTTACCCTAGACGGGAGCGAGCCTTCCACGCACCACCGCCGGGGCCTAGACTACTCCTATCTACACACCGGGATACGAGGACCCAGATCCCCACCTTCTCCCGCCGCCGGAGCGACGAGAGAAGGCAGAGATCCGGCCCCGCTCCGGCGAGAAGACGGGAAACGCGAGTTCGCCCCCTTTTCGCCGCTCTCTCCTGTAGCAGAGGGGAGGGGAGGCCGAAGCGGTCAGACTAATCTATCGATGACTCTGTTCTTGATGAATACCACGCGGTAAGCGAGTCCAGTGCGAGCTGTGGGTCGGGCAGCATGCCGGCGAGGAGGATGAGCACCTGGAAGTACCACACCTCGAGCGCCAGCATCACGGCTGACGCGGCGGACAGCTTGGCGAAACCGGCCAGGTCGGCGAACGCGGCCCACGTGAACCCGGTCCACGTCTCCCTGCACCTCGTGCTCTTCACGATATACACGAACTGCGCCGCCACGAGCACCCACCACGTCAGGCTCAGCGTGAGCGACGCGCCGAGCAGGCCTAGGCCGAGCCTATACACCGCCACCCAGCTCATCGCCAGGTGCAGCACCAGGCTCGCCGCGAGGATGTAGGCGCTGGGCGCCACGATGCTCTGCGCCTGCAGGAACTTCTGAATGGGGAAGTTGGCCGCGTAGGCGAAGATCTGCGGGATGAGGCCGTAGGCGAACTCCGCGGCGGCGCCGGCGATCTCCGGCGACTGGCCGAGCAGCAGGAGGATGGGCTCCGAGAACGCGTACATGACGGCGAGCGGCACGCCAGTGGCCATGAGGAGCACCGTCGAGCGCTGCAGGTACACGCCCAGCATCTCGTGCTTCTCCGCGCCGTACGCCTGCCCGCACAGCGTCTCCACCGCGCTCCCCATACCGAGCTGCGCATGCCATGCCATGGCTCGTGTACGTTACGTACGTACTTGGGCACGCGCCACGTAGTAGATATAGGAGTGTACTGTAGGACAGTCGGCAGAGGTACGTACCATGAGGCCGTAGGCGAAGACCTGGATGCCATTGTTCCCGAGCGAGGCGGCGGCGAGCTGGACGTTGCCCAGCTGGCCGCAGAAGATCTGGGTGGCCGAAGACATCACGATGATCAGCATGTACACCGCAACGGCCGGAGCGGCCAGGGGTTTAAGAAGCCTCAGCTCCAGCGCCGCCGCGGACGTCAAACGCCATGCCCATGCCCCACCGCCGCCGGAGAGCAGGGCCTCCAGCCGGCCGTCCACGGCGCCGGAGTGAGCACCCGGACACATTGACCGATTCCTGGAGGAGTATCACAAGATCTTTGGCGTTTTACTGAAGCAGCTAGCTTTGTGCATCATGTGTAGCGAATGAAGACAATCGGTGGGTGAAGTGACCTTGTCCTTACTCCTGTCCTGAGTCGTGACACGCGGGCTGCTAGAAAAGTTCCTAGTCGCTACCTGTGGCTCTGGTCATAGTACAATTATTATTATTTCCATATGATGGCTGGTGTTTTGAATATGCTTCTGGTGGCTAAACTAACACAATAATTTGCCTCCGGATGGAAGACAATGATACTGAGAGCTGCTACTGAGCTACTCTAATGGATGATCTATTTTAGGCCACCTCAAAAGTGGGATAGGGTTGGACAGGACTAGGCGTCCCCCGGGGGATCTTTCGTCCGATCCCCCGGGTCGCCAGCCCGACACGTGTCCACTAATATAGGCTAATCCCGCTTTTGCTACAAAACTCTCGATTTTTGCTGCAAATCGTCCCGCTTTTGCTGCATTGTAGCAAAAAACGGTTCGTACACAAAACATGAAGGGAAAAATTCTGGCCTCGCCGGAGACCTCACCGGAGACCTCGCCGGAGACATGGTAGCAAAAAGTTTATGCTATTGTAGCAACAGAAAAGTTCTATTGTAGCAAAATCAACTTCACCGGAGACTCTCGCCGGAGACATCGCCGGAGACCTCACCAGAGACCTCGCCGGAGACGTGGTAGCAAAAAGTTTATGCTATTGTAGCAACAGAAAAGTTCTATTGTAGCAAAATCAACTTCGCCGGAGACTCTCGCCGGAGACATCGCCGGAGACCTTCTCCGACGGCGTGTGCATGCTGCAATGCTGCAATATAACAATTTTTTTGCTATTATTGTTATGTGTTTTGCTACAATAGGATAAAGTTTTTGCTACGATGTTTCCGACGAGGTCTCTGTCGATGTCTCCGGCGAAACCGATTTTGCTACAATAGCACATTTTTTTTGCTACGGGATCTCCGGCGAGGTCTCCGGTGAGGTCCGGCGAGTCCGGTGAGGCCGCCGGCGAAATCGGTCTTTTCTCCGGCGAAATTGATTTTGCTACAATAGCACATCTGTTTTGCTACGGGATCTCCGGTGAGCTCTCCGGTGAGGTCGCCGGCGAAATCGGTCTTTTCTAATCTATTTTCTGGACGAACCTTTTTTGCTACATAGGAGCAAAAGTGGGCAATTATTTGCTACACGGTAGCAAAAGCGGGATTTGAACAGAAAAAGGGGACACGGGTGACCCGGGTGATCTTTCCCAAAGATCCCCCGGATGATTACTATACTTTTCCATAAAAAATGGCGCGCGCTAGGCGTCAGCCGGCTGATCCCGCGCGCGGATCAGTCGGGTCGCCAGCCGTCCGATGCGTTTTGATCGGTCTTCCGAATCAGCGAGACGTCGCTTTCCAGCGCTGCGCAGAACGTCACTTATGGCACGGTGCGAGACGTCGCTTTCCGAAGCGCAGCATGCATACATCGGATCCTAACCAAATGGGTGGAGCCCACTATGTAACAGTACATGCGGACTTTTTTTTTTGAACTTAGTATACTGCATGTATTCATCCAAATACATCAAGGAATACACCATACAGTACACGGCAAGTGGGTCCCAAGCCCCAGCACAACAGCAGAAAAGTCCACAGAAAAAAGGAAATTACAGAACGGTCCCCAGGAACCTCTGCTGAACCCGCCGCCGGTCTGCCACCTCTGCTCCACCGCCGAAGACGCCGGAGAAGAAGCCGACCACCGCCGAACCTGGTCCAAGGCGTAGCTCCACTCATGTAGGCGGCCGCAAAATCCACCCGAAGCACAGCGACGGGATCTAGCTCATTGAAAGAGCACGACCAAACCACCACCTCAACCAAACCTCCACACAAACTCCGGCAACCCTGCACCGGAGGCCTGCAAACACCACCGCAATCTCCAACACATACCTCACGATCCCACGTCGCCGCAGGAGAAGACGACGACGCGACAACAGCAGGAACGGAGGGCAGGAACCCCATCAGACGCACTCGTCGGCGCCGCCGCGGCGAGCACAAAGGGGGACAGAACTCCACGACCTCCCCAGCGAGAGCCTCGCCGGGCCGGAGAAGGGAGGGGGAGACCTTATTTTCCACCACCGCCGCCACCGCCTCCAGCTCGATGACGCTGATATTGTGGACGAAAACTAGAAAACCTAGTACTATACTACTCGCACGGACGAGATCTACAGCTTCCCTCCGTCTCACGACGCCACGCCGGCGCCGGAGACGGAGGGAAGCGGCGGAATCGCCGGCGAAACTAGGTCGCCTCTTTTTCTCCTCTCTCAGTACTGTAGCAAGACCTTATCCCTTCGGGCCGAATTATAGTTTTTGGACTTTTATACGCTGCTTTCTTGCATATACGACTAGACCTAGCTAGGCTTCATGCATGTTGATGCTTTCCTCACATGTAGCATTGCAATGTACTCCCTCCGTTCCAAATTAATTGATTTCTATTTGTCCAAATGTTGATGTATCTATACTTGTAACATGTCTAGATACATCCACATGTGGTTAAATGGAAGTCAATTAATTTGGAACGGAGGGAGTAGCATTTTTCTCTTGTAACGTCCAAGCAAAAATATTTGAGAAAATGTTGTGTCCGAATCAATGTAGCAAAAAGTCCGTCCGCAAAAAAAAAATTTGCGCATGTAACACGGTGTGTAGCAATATTGTTTCGGATCTGTAAAATTTGGGACACGTAGCAAAAAATATTTTAGAAAATGGTGCGTCCGATCAATGTAGCAAAAAGTCCGGCCGCAACAAAAATAAATTGCGCATGTAGCACGGTGTGTAGCAAAATTGTTTCAGATCTGTAAAATTTGCGACATGTAGCAAAAAATATTTCAGAAAATGTTGCGTCCGATCTATGTAGCAAAAAGTCCGGCCGAAACAAAAAATAATAATTGCGCATGTAGCACGGTGTGTAGCAAAATTGTTTCGGATCTGTAAAATTTGAGTCACGTAGCAAAAAATATTTCAGAAAATGTTGCGTCCGATCAATGTAGCAAAAAGTCTGGTCGCAACAAAAAATAATAATTACGCATGTAGCACGGTGTGTAGCAATATTGTTTTGGATTTGTAAAATATGCGACACGTAGCAAAAAATATTTCAGAAAATGTTGCGTCCGATCAATGTAGCAAAAAGCCCGGCCGCAACAAAAATAATAATTGCGCATGTAGCACGATGTGTAGCAATATTGTTTCGGATCTGTAAAATTTGCGACATGTAGCAAAAAATATTTCAGAAAATGTTGCGTCCGATCTATGTAGCAAAAAGTCCGGCCGTAACAAAAAATAATAATTGCGCATGTAGCGACGAGCGGACACAGTTGGAGGAGATCATGTTGAAGAGTCGATCGACGAGAAAGTTATTTTGGCAAGACGGCAACACGGACAGTAGAGAGGTGACACCCACATACAAATGTGTATCCTAGCTAAGCAAGTAATTAAGCAGCTAGCTGGTCAGCATGTGCATGCGTTGCACACGGACCAAGATAGGCCTGGTTGCTGTTGTGCGTGCCTGCTAGAAAACGTGGACCCGTGCATGCCTGGCCGACGGCCATAGGTGGTAGGAGAGGCGTCGAAAGGTCGCGCGCTCGCGTCGGACGGAACCGACTGTACGTACAGTCGGCTGATAAATACTCCCTCCGTTCTAAATTAGATGACTTTCTATTCGTACACATGTGGATATACCTATACTTGTAACATGTCTAGATACATCCGTATGTGGACAAATAGAAGTCATCTAATTTGGAACGGAGGGAGTAGCTTTTTCCATAAAAAATATAGAGCATCCAAAAAAATTCTGCTACAACAGATGATTTAAAATAGGGCACCATAATTTTTTTTGCTCCAGGCCGAGAGGATCGCGGCCGGCAACGTCGAGGCCAGCAGCGTCGAGGCCGAGGTGATGCCGGAGATATCGACAGGGAGGATGAGTTGGCCTCGTTCACGCCAGAATTGTTGTCGGTTGCTTGCGGTCAGGGCCGGCAGCTGATTCGGCTTGGTGGCGGCCGCGGCAGTCGTTTCGGCCCGCGGGCAGGGGCGGCGGCTGGTACATCGTGTCGACGAAGGCAGGCGGGCAATGAGCAGCCAGAACTGGACAAAAGGCGCAGAGGCCGGGCGAGGCGGTCGATCCCAAATTGGGAAGCCATGGGGTTGTTGCGGCGGTAGGAAGTTGTGGCGGAGAACGCCGGTGTCTGGGCTGAGCGGCGTTTTGAATATGCTTCTGGTGGCTAAACTAACACAAGAATTTACGTCCGGAAAGAAGACAATGATACTGAGCAACTCTAATAAATGATCTATTTTAGACCACCTCAAAAGTGGGATAGGGAATAAAAAATATAGAGCACCCAAAAAAATTCTGCTATGACAGATGATGTAAAATAGGGCACCAGAGGTCGAGGTTGTCGCGGCCGGCAGCGTCGAGGCCGAGGTGATGCCGGATATGTCGACAGACATGATGAGTTGGCCTCGTTCACACCGGATTTGTCGCCGGTTGCTCGCGGTCGGGGCCGGCGGCTGATTCGGCTCGATGGCTGGGCTGTGGTTGATACAACATATCGATGAAGGCGGGCGGGTCCGTGAGCGGCGGGAATTGCGCGTAAGCTGTGGGGCTATTGCGACGGTAGGAATCGGTGGCGGAGAATGCCGGGAGTCCGGGCTGAGCGACCCGGCGTGGTTTACCATCGATGGCGTTTGTGGCTGGCGGCGGTGGGGGAAATAGGCGGCTGCAGTGGGCAGGAGAAGAAGGTGAAGTTTCGGCGCAGCAGTTGGCATGTGCGCGGTCGCGTTTTGGATCTGGGGCAGCCGCATCATTGATTTATATTTGCATCGCCAAGGGCTAAAATTTGAGGCTTGCGCAAAAAATTTACATCACTGTATAGGGATGCATCATCTTCTGCAGCATGTTTTTTGGCCTTTGGTGCCATATAAATCAGGTTTTTGGGCACGTGCCCTAAATTAGATCATCTATTTGAGATGCTCTAAGTGCACATCTTCACCAGCTCCTCTCTTAACGTGTTCGTCTTCCTCAAATATTATTCGCTTTGGAGGTGTTCTTGTACATGTCTGGATCTATGGGGTTGGCACTTGGCAACTCGCAGCGGCACCCCAAACAGACCTTCCTATTTATTTTGCCTATTTTTATATCAATATGTTCAGAATTTTATCTAAATGATACAACTGTAGTGCACATTAAATTTTAGCACATAAATTATTTTAACAATAACTTAAACATAAAAATAATATAGTTAATACAACAATTCGAATTAAAGTCGTGAAGTTCTAAAAAAATACAATCATTTAACATTACACTCGAAGTATTCCTTTTCTTTTATCAGCCACAAGTGGTTAACTAGATCATCACATAGTTGATGATGAACACCTTCATCACAATTTTCCTTATACAAACGCTGTTGGGACTCCCTGATATGGCTCGACAAGAGGGTTCTCATAGTAAGATTTTGTGACCATGTTTGAGCAACATCGCGCGCGCTCTTCGCGATCAAACCCTAGACCAACATCGCGCGCGCTCTTCGCGATCATGTTGACCTCCCACATCTGATTTTGTGACCATGTTTGAGCATGGTACCAGAGAATAGCAAAACAAGCTTGCAACACACCAAATGCCCGCTGCATATCCTTCATGCAACTTCCCTTTTTTTTGTAGCAAAGTAAGATTTGTTCACGGTGAGGATTGTGTTCACAAATATCGACTAATGAGGATAGATGTCATCGGCTAGGTAGTACCCCTTGGTGTATTTGTGGTCTGATCTCAAAGTTGCATTTCAAAGCTTGGCCTTCAAGTCTCGCAAACACCGGAGAGTGTTCCAGCATGTTGATATCATTGTGAGATCCTTCCATACTTAAATGGAAACGAACCAGATTCACAACCAAAAAGTTGTCTATACTGTGCTTCCACTGTTTTAGCTTGTCCAAAACAATATAGCTCACTCTTATGAAAATTAATCTTAAGCCCCGATAACCGTTCGAATAAACAAAGTATTAACTTCATGTTCAAAGCCTTACTCAAGTCATGTTCCATAAAAATAATCGTATCATCAGCATATTGTAAAATGGAAACTCCCCCCTCCACTAGATGAGGTATGAGGCCTCCAATTTGACCATCTTCTTTCGCACGGTTTATCAAAATAGCTAACATATCCGCCACCACATTGAAAAGAATAGGTGACAGAGGATCTCCTTGTCTAAGACCTTTTTGCGTCTGAAAATTATGTCCAATGTCATCATTTACTCTTATTCCCACACTCCCCCGGCAAATGAATTCTTGAATCCATTTACACCAAGTAGGGTGAAAACCTTTCATTCGTAAAGCTTGTAATAGAAATGGCCACTTAACTTTATCATATGCCTTTTCGAACTCAATTTTAAGAAGAACTCCATCCAATTTCTTCCTATGAAGTTCATGAATTGTTTCATGTAAGACAACAACTCCCTCTAAAATATGCCGTCCCGGCATAAAAGCAGTTTGGGTTGGTCTTATTACCTTATGCGCCACCTTAGTGATTCGGTTAGTAGCCACCTTTGTGAATACTTTGAAACTCACATTTAGTAAGCAAATAGGACGGTATTGCTGTATTTGAATGGCATCTTCTTTTTTGGCAGCAAAATAATAGTACCAAAATTTAAATGGAACAATGGTAAATCTCCCTTGTGGAAAGCACCAAACATATCCATTAAATCTTTTTTTATAACATTCCAACATTTTTGGTAAAATTCTGCCGGGAAGCCATCGGGTCCTGGTGCTATATTTTTCCATTTGAAAAATAGCATCATAAACCTCCTGTTCAGTGAAAACCGCTTTCAAAATATTATTCTCTTCCTCCGATAACTGTGGAATGTCCTCCACAACGGACTCCTCCATAGAGAAAAAAATTCTCTTTTGGCGCACCAAACAAGTTCTTATAAAATTGAGTAATATACACTTTAAGATTTTCTTGTCCTACCACAATACCCTCATCTTGTTCCAATTGGAAAATTCGTTTCCTTCGGTGCTTCCCATTTGCAATCATATGAAAATATTTTGTATTATTCCCCCTTCCTGAATATGCTTGTACTTAGCTCGCTGTGCTCATTTAGCTTCCTCATCTCTTCTTAGAGAGGCAATTTTAAAATTTGCATCTTTTAACATTTCTCTGTCACTTAAAACTAGAGGGTTCAAAACAGCCTTGGCTTCCCAATCATCAATAATACGTAACAGTCGATCTCTTTCTTTTTTGTATACTCCACTAAGATTTTTAGCCCATCCTCGTAAAAAAACTCCTAAGGTGGCGGATCTTGTTCTGCCATCTTTCCATAGGAGTCTTACCATGAGTAACCGAACCCCATTCTTTTGCAACTAGGTCGATGAAACCCTCTTGTCGAAACCAGGACAATTCAAAGGAAAAGTGAGATTTATTCCCGAGGTGAGCTTGTTCACCTGAGTCGAGAAGCAACGGCGTATGATCAGAACCTGCCCGTTCAAGAGCTCTAACCGTAACTAGTGGGAATTTTTGCTCCCATTCAACGTTAGACAAATTCCGATCTAGCTTTTCGTACGTAGGTATCTCCCTGTGACTCACCCAAGTATACTGCCTTCCAGACATATGAATTTCTTTTAGATCTAAACTTTTGATAATAGCATTAAACAAGAAGGGCCAACGAGAATTGAAATTGTCATTACTCTTATCTTCTTTTCTACGCAGAATATTGAAATCCCCCCAATGAGCAGCGGTCTAGTTCCATGCTCGCAGATCCTTACCAGTTCGGCCAAAAAATCTTGTTTATGCTCATCTTGAGCGGCCCCATAAACAGCCACTAACGACCATTCAAAACCATCGCTTTTTGAAGTAAGATCAAACTTTACACATCTATCTCCATTATTAACCCCCTTAACAGTAAGAGATTGCATGTTAATACCAACTAGGATACCCCCTGACCTCCCTTGTGGTGGTAGACAGTACCAAGCATAGTCCAAACCAGCTGCTAAAAATCCGAGAAAAGGAGCAGAAACATTATCTCTACCCGTTTCCTGAATAGCAAAAAAATCTAGCTTGAGCTCTCTTATTGACTCATGAATAAACCAATGTTTTGCTGTATCTCCAAAACCATCACAATTCCAGAAACACCCTCTCATTTGAAAAGAAAATTATATTTTATTTTGAATCTAGCACTTCGACGAACAGCAGAAATCTCACTTTTTTATTTCTACCCCTAGTTTTCTTAGTTACAATAACCGGAGAATCCTTGTGATCCGTGGCTATTCTATCCTCCTCTTCTAGAAGATCTACCGTTAATTTGTTCGCTTTATTCAACACCAAACTTCCAGGATCATCATTCTCGGTATCAAGCGTTGCCTCCTTCTTAAGCACTATTAAAGCTCTATCCAAATCTAGGTCTTTTAGATAATTAACCAAAGTTTCAATTTGACTAGGAGATTTACCCAAAGATACCCCAAGTTTAGTAGTCCTAGCAACTACGACTTCAGTTGGAATTGATGCTAAAGTGAAATCATGAATTAAATCAGTACCTGATAGAAATTGATCCCGTGCTTGAGCCCTGTGCTTGGCCCGGTCCATCTGCGTAGCGTCGGCATTAGGTTGCGCCCTTATGATCCCACTAGACCGAACACCCACCGCTGCCTCTTCAGGTATGCCACCAAAAGAAATCACCTCTGATCTTGAGTACCGGCCTCCAAGAAAAACACCTGTCCCCTCCTGCTTTCCTAGCCCCCCACTTGTTGGTGTTAATATAACCGAATCAGCCAGGACTTTCTTGCCCTTCACCGCAACCTTTGCTGGAATAATAGGGAGAGAAGAGGTCATCGCATCTATCGAAGGATCTACCTCCACTGTCACAACATTCCCCGTCACATTCTTCTTCTCAACCGGTCGGTCCTCGCAGTCGGAGACCACCGAAGCATCCTGCCGCAACACAGAAAGTATTGGAAGCTCTGCCGTGACCTCATGTCGCGGCAAAGAAAACAAAGATTTCTCTGCCGAGCGCATCTCCGGCAGAGAAACTGAATCAAAAGCAGCTGAGGCAGTAGTCTGCCGGATATCTCCCCCTGCACCTGTTGAGTCACCTCTTCGACAACAGCCACTTGAACAAAAATTTGAGACAACTTGCCCAGATCAGTGTGATTCACTCCCCCTTCCATATGACGTTGTTCTTGGGACCCAACAAACTTCTTATCCAACCCCTTGCTCTCCTTACCACCCTTGATTGGCGTGGACCGAGCTAAGTCCGCCTCTTCCTCCTCTACCATTTGATACCACCTCTTAGATGGTACAAACTTTGAACCAGCCAACCGAGGTGGTGATGGAATGGGTGTGCTAATCGAACCGATTTGAATATGATCATACCCATCGCAAATCTGGTCGACCGAATCATTTTGTTTGTCATCCGTCTCCATCGCCACATTTGTTTCATTATATTTCATGTGCTCGTCAGCAACGTCTTCCCCATTGTTTTTTCTTTAGGCTCCTTCTCTTTATCCTTGCCCCCTACACCATCTTGACTAGCATCTCCATCCTCATCCTCATCATGCATAATGAAATCACCGGCAGTAACTAACGAACCATCTATAGCTTCAATCGCGAAAGTGACACCATACCCTTCCCCATCATAGGCATAATCCACCTATCTTGGGATCTCCTGTGGATTGGCACAGTCAATGCGCTGTCTAACATTACCATGCTCCCTCGTAAATCTCATATCAACCTCCTTTATTTTCCCAACAAGAGAACCCACCGCAAAGAGAGCTAAGTAATCACGACATAAAGTGTCTGGGCATCCAGAAATACGAATCCAAATGTCATACAAGCCCCACTTTTCAAAAAGTTTAGAAGACCACTCCTCAAAATGCATAGACATTTTTGTCCCCTCAACCTCAATGAACTTAATTTTTTTAACCTCACAAGATCTACTTTAGTAGGGAAAACCACTCTGAATGCACTTTCTCCAGCCGGCATAATCTCCCACTGATGATCACTAGGAACTAGCCATTCAAGCTCTTTCAGAATTTGTGGTGCCGACATTGTCCCTCCAGAAATCTTGATCCTTCCATCCTTGCCGCTCTCATTCTTTTCCCGCAGCCCTTCTGACTTCTCAACCTCAAACCACAGGAGGCGCTCCTTGGCCATCCCATACAATATCGCTCTAGGCTTCGGCATTTTCAACAAAGGACATGCCTCCTCCGGGTGCAGAGCTGAATCACAATAGACACACAACACCGCCTTGCATTCAGTCGCCACATGGCCGGTGAGTTGCATTTGAAACAAAGTGTTTGTTTCTTGGCTTTGGACTGAGTGACTGCCACCGCTGTCTACTCGACATCTTTGACAATCCCTTGTGGATTATCTTGTACACTTGCTATCACTCTTGTAGCACCGGCTTGATCAGTCCTGCTATCCCCAGTTGAGTCTCCAAACTAGCATTGTTGTTGGTAACATTCTGAACTACATTCGGCCTAGCCGGCCCTCTCCCAATGGACTTGTCCCTTGGACGGTAAACACCACGTGCGCTTACCAGCAAAGCTAGAATTGGTTTTATTATTGCGAAACCTCTGATTACCTCCATTATCTCCAAAACCGAAGTTCTGTCTACCTCTTTCATATGATCCCTCGTTGAAGTGCCCAAAGTTGCCACCGAACTCTCTTGATCCATCTCCAAAACCCCTCTGCTCATATCCATCATTTCGATTACCATAAGCAGAACCACTCCCTTCACCGCGAACAAACTGATTATGTCCGGTCGTACGAAAATTCTGGTTTGAAAACCCTTGTGCGCTGGATCCTCCAGATCGGCCCCCTACATCTGATTGCTGCCCAAGCCCTAAGTTTCCACGATCAGGACCCTGATACCCGCCGATGTTCCTAACCTGACGTCCATTGCCTTGGAAGTTAGGGCCATTATTTTTTACCACCATTGAAAGTAGGAGCTCTACCAGCCATGGCGAACGACGCAGGCGAACGGCGATGAACTGTAGGGTTCAGCAGCGGCGCTAAGCGAACGTAAGTTGTGAATGACTTCGGCTACGTATGACACAACCCTAAAACACCTGCGGAAGCAAGCAACCTAGGCCTTGTGCCTTTTGGTCGCGACGGGGAAACATGAGAAGAGTAGCCCTTGTGGCTTGTCTGTTGCGTGAAGCCCATGTTTCCAGGTAAGCCTTTGTTTATGCATGGGCCGAGCTGGGCCTTGTGCCCGTTGGAACCACAAACTTGTGGAGAATTTTAAATTTTCTTACCGAAGATTACGCGATCCGAGAAACGCGCTACAACACCGCCGGCGAACGCCGGAGATCTCCCCGGCCTCGTCGACGAGGGAGGAAGGTTTTTCATTGCCTTACCTTTGCGGCCTAGAAACAGTCCACTCGACCACCTAAAAAACCTCACCAAGCGTGAAGACCGTGGGAGGAATCACCGGAAGCTTGAACTCCGGCGATGGTGAGCGACGGTGAGGTATGGCCGGTGAAAAGGCAGAATCCTCCAGTTCCCTTGCCGCCCACGCCTGTAGCCGTCTCCGGTCACCTGTCTTAACCTTTTTTTGCCTTCATGTCACGGCCAGAACACGACTCCGGCGTCCTGCAAATATAACTCCATGACCTCGTCCTTACCTTAGAGATGGGCGACTCACCGACGATGTCCTCATCGGAGCTCTCCGGCGAGTTTGCCCAGAAACGACCCTTCAACGGCGTTCCCTTAGGGTCACCGCCGTAGTCGCCTCCCATCGCCTCCGGAGTAGGATAGTTGTCAACTTTTGCGGTGTTGCGCGTCCAATTGCTAGTTTCTCCAATTGTATTCTGCTATTGTTGATTTGTGGATCTAGAGTAAAAAAATGGGTGTCAAGTCAACTCTAAGCTGTAAGCACTGATAAATTAAAATGTATAGCTTGTAACTGTTTATGTGCGGGGTATAATGAAACATTATAGCTACGCTCCTTTCATATGGTGGTATGCCCATGTCAACCTTTTGTGTATTTTTTCAGCGGTTTGTTTGATGACTGATCTTGTATCATTTACTTGAGCTCCGACCCCTAACAGAGGTAACCTCAATTGTCCTCCCCTCGCAAAGAGATAATAAATGAGCTACCAGTAGTTTTGAGAAGAAGGGGGAGGGGGGACTATCATCTAAGATAATCGTTGATTGCGAGCATCCATAATACAAAGATGGGGAGTAATAAAACTTTGTAAAAAGCTCTAGACGGATATAAAATGGCTACCTCTGCAAGATTCAGGACTCGGGTGAAAACTAAAACCAGCTATAAACGATGCTGATCGATGCAGTAGTAACATCACCTCGATGACTTTGTGTAATTGTAGATATGATAGCATATCCATTGCCTTGTTAATCTAGTACTCCCTCCGATCCATATTAATGGTCTCAACATTGTCTAGATATATACGGATGCATCTAGTCTAAACACTTAACTAGATACATCCGTATCTAGATAAAGTTGAGACCATTAATATGGATTGAAGGTTGTACTACTATGCTACTGCCATTTGGCCGATTCTTCTTCAACTTACCGATCCGTAGTCAAGATAGATAAGCTTTACCCGGTGAGGTTCTTCGCTATTTAAAAAAAATAGTTGTTCACTTCATCTGGATCGGGTCAAGATAGCAATGACACACACCATCATCTTGTCATTGCGCTCTTCCATACAAATATAATTACAGCTTACATCAGGAAAAAAACGAAGCGATAAAACAGAACTTCGTTATGTAAAAGGAAATTGAGAATTGCGTAACAGCGACTTTCAGGCTTAAGCTGATCGGAATCAGTAGCTGCCAAACGATTTGAAATAACATACGAGCATATCAGTAGCTACTACTCCCTCCGTTCCAAATTAATTGACTTGGTTTTGTCTAAATATGAATGTATCTATACTTGTATGGTGTCTAGATACATCCATGTATAACCAAATGTGTGTCAATTAAATCCGAACGGAGGTAGTACTAGCCAGCTAGGTGGCAGCAGGCAGCATCGACATGATATAACTGCACACGCATGCGAATATGTCAACATGTCAACTTGCCCGCGTGACAATTATTTGATCACAGAACATCTCTACGAAAATGGCAAATTCAGTTGAATGATCAGTGCTGCCAAGTCCAGTCCATGGAAAGGAATTTTGGCCAAAAACTGTCAAAAGAATGACTTTTTTTTAAGTCAACGGCACATAAAATCTGTTGAGGGATTAGATATTTACGGCACATAAAATGCAGCCTGATAAATTAAAGCAAGACGCAGGGAGTTCCCTCTGATCTTGGATGAACTTGAAAGTACTCGGTTGCATCTTATTTTGACTGTTCAAAATTCAGGCTTTAATATTGTCATTATTTTTCCGTCAGATCATACTCATTACCTCTCCGCAGAAAGTCAGATCATACTCATCACTTGTTAGTTTGCGTTGTATCAAACGACACTTTTGGTCAATGTGCAAGAGTATTTTTCAGGAAAATAAAGTTGTATAGTAATGTCAACAGCGTTTGGGCCAAATTAGTATTTTTCATCGAACATTAGCAACCAAAAGTCCACTCCCCTTCCATCAAACAAAAGGAAAAATAGAAGTCCACTTCCTAGATAGTAGATATGTTCAGAAACCATCGCACGCATGTCCTAAAAAAAAGAGAAAACAATGCGTAATACAAAACTCACCTTACATATGGAGAAGCAAGTGAACGTGGTGGCGAACAACTCAAGGAAAAGAAACAAAAGGAGACCTTTTTGTGTGTGAGAAATATCATTAAAAACTTCCCTAGCTGATCAAAACAGGCAACTTCTATTAAATAAATAAACTTGAATATGGAGAAGCAAGTTAACGTGGTAGCACGAACTCAACATATATTTTTTTCAAGAAGAAGGTGAGAATTGAAAAGAAGACTGTGTCACTCCAGTCTCCATAACCGCAACAGCATAGGAGCCACATCCCGACTTGCTCTACAATTGCTGAATTGCCCGACATGGCGACACATCTAACAGTAACGAACGGCAAGGAAGAAGCAACCACATGTCAATTGTTAGTCCTACTTCACCCAATCCAAGAAGAACAAATTATCTCCAGCTAAATTAAGGAAAACCAAACCCGTAATGCTAGTACTCCAATACTCAATAATACACGGTGTGGTGTAAGTACAAGTCAAGTCTCCAAAATCAAACATAGCAAGCAATGGAAAGAGCGCTCTAGAGAGGCTTCCTAGCTACCAATCGTCCGTTTCCATCCACTGTACATTATGTCTCTCTCTACATCTCACCTTACTACTAGTAAACAAAATGAACATCGAGTTTATTTGCTTCAATTACATAGGTTATCTCAAGCTCAACTATCCTCAGACCTCCCTGGAGTGCAGGAG
>CAMZMU010000107.1:107458038-107547127 GCA_947311845.1 Poa pratensis | reverse complement strand
TATTGTCGGGGGGTTACCCCCGGGTAGGGTAATGATGAGGTAAAGACATGTAAGGTTAAGGCAGTAAGCTGTCCGAGGGAACGATTGAGCAAGGACGCAGGAGGCGTCATCCGACGTAAGGTGTACGTCCGAGGTATATCCTCCGAGGTATCAACCTCGGGGCAGTCAGCTAGCTACCACAGGAATAAGATATTCCTACCGAGGTATATGATCAGGAGTGTTATCCGAGGTTGGCAGCAAGGATCGAGGCATGTCAGAGAGGTCACGGGTGCCGCAGAGCTCGTAGCCCGAGGCTTCAGAGGACGGCGAGGTCCGTCCACGGGTTTCCCGGAAGCTCGGGGGCCTAGGAGCTGACTCGGCTATTTCGGGAAAGGTCTACAGGCTAGACCTCGGCAGGCTACTGAAGTATGACCAAGAGGAAAGCTAGGCCTGGCTGGCCTGACAGTCCGGCCGTTGGGCTGGCAGGAGGCAGAGGCTTGTCTTCTACCTTTTGGCCATGCCATTGTCAGTTGTAGGCAGGGGTAAAAATGTACTTCGGCCTGTGTATATATGCGGCTCTCTACCTCCAGAGAGGAGAGGCACAAACCCTAGCTCATTTCCCCCTTCGTAGTTTCACCTTCTACCTCGAGCTCTCACTTTGGTAGCAACATACAGCTCGAGGAGCACCTTGTACTTGAGAACCACACTGATATATTGAGAGAGGCAAGGCAGGAGTAGGGGTTTTACTTCCTCACGAAGGCCCCGAACCTGGGTACATCGTGGTGTCTTTTGTGTTCTTCTTTCTTGGTTTCTTGTTTCTTGTTCATGTTCTTGTGGTTTCTTGCATGTTCTTGCTTGTGCACGTCTTGAGTGCATAAACCCTCCCCGGATTCCCCCAACGACCGTTCGGCCCCAACTAAGCCATACCCATGGCATCTGCCGTGATCCCACCACGACAGTTGGCGCCCACCGTGGGGCAGATTGAGGCGTTGGGTGGAGTTTCCATCCGGACGGGCTCCTCTGGGTGTGTTCTTTCTGGCCTTGTTACCAAGATTGGCGAGTTCGCCTTTGTGAGCGACAATGCGGGGTGCTTCGCCGGCAAGCCTTTCCCCACCGATGGTTCCTCATGATGCTCGGCAGCTTCCCCACTTACGTTGCTGTCGAGGTGGTTCGCGAGTACCCGGAGCAGGTGCTCGTGGACGACGAAACTCCTCTCCTGGCGGCTTTGGGTCGGCGTGTCACTCGCCCTCCGAGGTGTGTGGAGGTGATGATGGCTGGTACCAGGCCTGCAGCTAGCAAGGCAGATGCTGGCAAGGTCGCGCTAGCCGAGGTGGAGGCGACGCCAACCGCGCTGCCTGAGAAATCAGGTCGGACGGCGAAGTTTCCGTACGAGAAACCTAGTCAGAATGAGCAGTTGGGCATGCCAAGGGAAGAAGTTCCCTTAGAAGCTATCGTTGATAGGTTAGCTCGGCCACTCGCAGTAGAGGCAAGTGTGGAGCATACGGTGGCCGGGTTAGAGGCAGAGCGCCAGAGGGTGCTGAGAGAAGCTCGGTTGCTGGCCGAGGCTAAGCAGCAGTTCGATATGGAGCAGAAGGAGTACAATGCTGCACATGGTATAGAGGATGGTTTTACTCCGGTTGTGCGGCGTAAGAAAGCTGCTCTGCTCAACCGAGGCAAGGACCTCTATGGGGAGATGGCTAGGGCGCAGTCTCGGGCTCGAGTAAGGCAACAAGTAGCAGGTCGGCTACTGGTAGGCCGGTGTATAGTTCACCAGCTAAGAACCTTAGAGCAGCCGAAGCAGTAAGGGCCGGGCTATCGGAGTTGACCGGAGATGCATGGCGTGAGCAGCAGAAGCGGCTCAATGAGTTAGTGCATGTGGCCAGCAAGCAAAATGAAGCCCTCCGCAAGGCCGGGCTTGGCGGTTCGCAGGCGGTCCATTCGGTTAGGCCAGTTAGCCAGGGGTCCAAGGGGCAAGCCTCGTCTCCACACGTCGGAGGAGCCGATCGTGCCCGGAGTGTCACTTCAGGTCGGAACAAGGAGATGCAGCTGCAAGTGTACGATCCGGTGTTAGCTGGGAAGCAAAAGGTCGGCAACGCTAGCCGAGCCAATGGAGACCCCGGCCCAGGTGATGCAAGCCGAGCTAAGGGCCGTTCAGCTCAGGGAAATCAGAACGGTGGGCAAGCAGCGTCGGCTGGCCGAGGTAAACCACCTCAGCCCCCGAGGCATCAGCAGCAACCCCGGCCGCAGGAGCAGTATCAGCAAGAGCCGGAGTATGTTCCGCAGCCGAAGAACGTCGGTCGAGGTGGCGACCGATATGATGATGGAAATTCAGCCATGGAGCGGGCTGGATTCTATAGAGTGGATGGTGCATTGGGAGAACGTATCGGAGCTCGGACGTTGCCTACAGGTGATGCGCGCTACAAGCTAGATCGGATTTACATGTCCGAGAGTTGGAGGAGGAAGGCCCTCCTGGTCCGGCGTGTTTTGGACCTCGGATCATGAAGGAACCACCTCCACCGGTGTCTCAGTTCAGTTGGGTCGGAGTACCAGGCCGTACAATGGGAGCACCAAGCCGCAAGATTGGCTAGCTGATTATGTTTCAGCAGTATACATTGCGGGGGGCAATCGCCGATGGGCGGTCCGGTATCTCCCGCACATGTTGGAAGGTCCTGCTCGGATCTGGCTGAACAATCTGCCGGAGAATAGCATCGATTGCTGGCTGGATTTAGAGGAGGCATTCAATAGCAACTTCGCCAGCACTTACAGGAGGCCAAACCGACCTCAGCTTTTGCAGGCGTGCAAGCAGGAGGACAATGAGACTGACCGAGAATTCTTGACTCGGTGGAGCAATGTTCGGAACTCCTGTGAGGGAGTTATCGAAGCACAGGCTATAGCGTGGTTTGCTGATGGATGTCGGTATGGTAGCATGTTGTGGCAGAGGCTCCAGAGAGATATGCCAAAGACTCTGGCCGAGACGATTCGGATAGCTGATTCCTATGCCCTTGGCGATCCGATGCAGCCTCTGCTGGATGGGAATGCCCGGAACAGGAGGAATCCGATGAAAACCGCAACAACGGACCGAGGTTTGATAACCGTCAAGAGTTCGGGCAGAAGAGGAGAGAACCAGATTTCCAAGTCAATGCTGTAAACCCAAGTCAGTCCGGACCTGGAGGCGCCCAGAACCGAAGACTGAGGGTCAGGCGTGGACTCCGAACCAGAACCAGAATCAGGGAGGTGGTGCGAAGCAGTGGCAGGAGGCCGGACCACCTGTGACTTACGAGTCATTGGTGAATGGACCATGTATCTATCATGGCAGGAATGGCAGAACACCCAACCATACCACTCTGCAGTGTAGTTTTCATCACCGAACCGCTGCAGAAGGGGCGAAAGCTGGGGCAAACCGGAGTGGGCCACCGAACCAATGGCGTAGACCTCAATATCCGAACACGCAGCAGCAGCATAAGCCGACCATAGCGGCGCAGAATCAGAGCTTAACCGGAGCAAATTCAACCCCGGTGCATGCGGCCCAAAATCAGAAGACGGTGCAGGCGAAACCGGTGAATGCAGTGAGTGCCCAGGGCAACAACAACAACGGTGGTGCCGGCCAAAGCCAAACGTGGTCCTTTGAGAATCAGAGGTATGAGAACCCCGGTAACGATTATAGGGAAGTACATCAGAGCTACGTGGTGTTTGTGACTGAGTCAACTGATAAGAAGAGTATGCTGAGGCGTGCCAAGGAGGTGAATGCAGTATCTCCGGCGGTGGTGAAATACATGAACTGGTCCGAGCAAGAGATCACTTGGAGCAGGCAAGATACACCTCGGATCATGCCGAGCCCTGGAAACTATGCACTGGTGGTGGATCCGACGTTTTGTGGGCCGACCAACAATGTGAGATTCACCCGAGTCTTGGTGGACAATGGGAGTGCCATAAATATCATGTACCGAGACACAATGGTCAAGCTGGGATACTCACCGAACCAGTTGCAGCCTAGCAGCTGTACATTTCACGGTATTGTGCCCGGGGTCTCTTGTGCACCTATGGGAAAGATTTGGGTCGACGTGGGTTTTGGCACCCGAGATAACAGCCGAGTTGAAAGTCTTGAGTTCGAGGTTGTGGACTTGCAGAGCCCTTACCATGCCTTGCTGGGAAGGCCAGCCTTGGCCAAGTTCATGATCTCCACTCATGTGGCTTACCTAAAGATGAAAATGCCGGGGCCCAAGGGAATAATAACCATTTCTGGTGATACAAGAAGGCTATGCAATGTGCCTCGGCGGGATCCAGTTTAGCCGAGTCCTTGGTGATCGCGGCGGAGAAGAAGCAACTTCAGAAGGTGGTGGCAATGGCGCAGTCTACTCAGCTCGGCATGTCCGGACTAATTACTCCGGACATGAGCGCTTCATTCGAGGTGCCCAAGGAGACCAAGAAAATCCCGCTGGACTCGGAGAACCCGGAGCGTTTCGCCATCATTGGTACTGGCATGGACGAGAAATAGGAAAGCGCGCTCTGTCACTTCCTCCGTGAGAATCGGGACATTTTTGCATGGTCGGCTAAAGACCTGCCAGGTGTTCCGAGGGAGTTGGCAGAGCACTCTTTGTTTGTTCGGCCAGAGGTGAAACCAGTGCGTCAACCGACGCGGCGGCTCTCAGATGACCGAAGAAAGGTGGTACTCGAAGAACTGGCGAAGTTACTGGCTGCAGGCTTCATCATGGAGTGCTGCATCCGGACTGGATATCTAATCCAGTCCTCGTGGAGAAAAAGAAGGACGAACCGGCGGTAGTCAAGGTGTGGCGCATGTGCATTGACTTCACCAACCTGAACAAGGCGTGCCCGAAGGATCCCTTTCCTTTACCTCGGATTGATCAAGTGATCGATTCTACGGCTGGATGTGAGCTGTTGTCTTTTATTGATGCATATTCTGGTTTTCACCAGATCCCACTGAACACTGATGATCAAATAAAGACTGCCTTTATTACCCCGTACGGGGCGTATTGCTATCGTGTCATGTGTTTCGGTTTGAGAAATGCCGGGGCAACTTATCAAAGGTGTATGCAGAAGTGCTTACATTCTCAAATGGGCAAGAATGTGCAAGTGTATGTCGATGACATTGTTATCAAAACTAAAAAGAAGCATACTCTCATCGAAGACCTCGAAGAGACATTTGCAAATTTAAGAAAGTATCGGTTGAAACTTAACCCGGACAAGTGCACCTTTGGTGTCCCGGCTGGAAAATTGCTCGGTTTCCTCGTATCGAGCCGAGGTATAGAAGTTAACCCGGCTAAGATCCGAGCTATCGAAAGAATGAAGTTGCCGAACTGTTTAAAAGATGTGCAGAAGTTCACGGGATGCCTTGCATCTTTAAGTCGGTTTGTAAGTCGGCTAGGAGAAAAAGCCTTACCATTGTATCAACTTATGAAGAAAAGTACCAGTTTCACTTGGACCCCGCAGGCGGACGCGGCGTTCAATGAGCTGAAGAAGATGTTGTCCACTGCTCCGGTGTTGGCATCCCCTTTGCAGAATGAACCGATGTTGATATACATTGCGGCTACAAACCGGGTCGTAAGTGTTGCAGTGGTGGTGGAGCGAGACGAAGGAGGCAAATCGGTGCAGAGACCAATCTACTACCTGAGCGAGGTGATATCCACGTCGAAGCAAAACTACCCCCACTACCAGAAGATGACGTACGGAGTATACCTGGCGGTTAAGAAACTGAAGCATTACTTCCAAGAGCATCCCATGACGGTGGTATGTGATGCTCCAATCTCGGAGATCATCGGATGCAAGGACGCAACTGGGCGAGTTGCCAAATGGGCGATCGAGGTATCTCCATACACTCCGCATTATGAAAGGCGAGATGCAATCAAGTCGCAGGCGTGCCGGACTTTTTATGCGATTGGGCCGAGATGCAATATGAGCCGCCCTTGCCGGACTATAATTATTGGAAGATGCACTTTGATGGGTCCAAGACCAAGGTCGGATTAGGTGCCGGCGTAGTCCTAACCTCGCCGAAGCAAGACCAGTTGAAGTATGTGCTGCAAATCCATTTCTCGGCGTCGAACAACGTGGCGGAGTATGAGGCCCTGATCCATGGGCTCAAGGTGGCAAAGGAGATAGGTGTCCGGCGTATAGAATGCTTCGGCGATTCAGCTTTGGTGGTGCATCAATCCACCGGCACTTGGGATGCGTTGGATGCGAACATGGAGTTGTATCGGTTTCATGTGCAAAAGGTGTCTGGGTTCTTCGAAGGATGTGAGTACAAGCACATACCTCGGGGGGAGAATGAAGCCGCCGACGTATTGTCCAAGCTCGGTTCATCCAAAGAACCGGTGCCACCGGGGATAGCGCTGAACCATTTGAGAACTCCTTCAATCAAGCCCTCGCCTGACTCCGAGTCAATTTTCTTACCGCCAAGTTCGGAGTCTGAGCCTATTCCTATGGAGGTAGACGTCGGATGCGTTTGGCCGGACTCGGGGACTGCTTCGCAGTATCCGAGGACTGATGGAGCTTTTCCTATGGAGATAGATGATGGGAACTTCGGGTCTGACCCGGGGACTTCGCACCAACACTCGGGGACTGGCCGAGCAATGGTGGAGGAAATCATGAAGGAGATCATGGCGACCGAACCAATGGAGATAGATGAGAGGCTTTTTCCTCTGCATCCAGTGCCGGAATGGGCGGAGCAGATCATGAACTTCATAGCCGATGGAAGTTTGCCAAGTGATACAACCGAGGCAAGGAGAATCCAGAGGAGAGCTAAGGGATACACCATCATCAACAAGGAGCTATACAAGAGAAGTGTGACCGAGGTGTTGCAGAGGTGTGTCGAACCAGCTGAAGGCAAGGAGATGCTTTTAGAAATCCACCAAGGAGAATGTGGACATCATTGCAGCACAAGAGCTCTGGTGGCCAAGGTGTTCCGGCACGGGTTCTATTGGCCCACCGCCAATGCCGATGCAGAAGATATAGTTCGGAAATGTGAAGGGTGCCAAAGGTTCGCCAAGCAGCAGCACATGCCAGCTTCGGCGCTCAAGACCATTCCTATCACGTGGCCCTTTGCAGTTTGGTGTCTGGACATGGTGGGAGAATTCAAGCCAGCCCGAGGCAATATGACTCACATACTGGTGATGGTGGACAAATTCACTAAGTGGATCGAGGTGAAGCCAATCCGAAAAGTGGATGGTCATACGGCGGTGACCTTTTTGAAGGAAATAATCCTGAGATGGATATCCTCATAGTATCATTACAGACAACGGCACGAACTTTGCTGTCGGAGAGTTTGCTCGGTTCTGCATGAGTAAGGGAATTCGACTTGACGTAGCCTCGGTGGCTCACCCACAGGCTAATGGGCAAGTAGAGAGGTCAAATGCATTGGTATTGGCCGGAATCAAAGCTCGGTTGGTAGAACCACTGTTGAAAACACCGGGGTGTTGGATCGATGAGATACCAGCAGTTCTGTGGGGTCTAAGGACCACACCGAACAGATCAACTGGCTATACGCCATTTTTCATGGTCTATGGGGCCGAGGCAATGCTGCCAACCGACATTGAATATGATGCGCCCAGAGTGGCAATGTACACAGAAGCCGAGGCTAAAGAAGCTCGGGAAGATGCAGTAGATCTGCTCGAGGAAGCAAGAGAATTGGCCTTATCTCGGTCAGCAATATATCAGCAGGGTCTCCGACGTTATCAAAGTCGGCATGTAAAACCCCGAAAGTTTAATGAAGGAGATCTAGTGCTGAGGCTTGTTCAGCGCAGCAAAGGTCGGCACAAGTTGTCACCTCCATGGGAGGGACCATACATTGTGAGCCGAGCTTTGCACAATGATTCGTACTATCTTATAGATGCACAGGAGCCAAGGGGAGATGGGCTGGACAGACCCGATGGAGCTTCAGCGTCCATGGAATGTAGCTCTACTCCGACCCTTCTACTGTTGAAGGAAGTAATGTATGTACCTCGGCTGATCTTTAAATAAAAACTTCGGCACCTCGAGAGTGAGCTCGGGGACTGCCTCGCTCTTATGATTGCATGTTTCTTTTTGTTTGTACTCTTTCTTCGTTCGTATGCCGAACTATTTTGAACCTCGTCTCAAACTTCAAGTACTGTATGCTATGTAACTAATCTTGTGACTCGACTGACGAACGCCAGCATGGCAGTCAAGAGCAAAGACGAAAGAACATGGGAAACATGAAAATGAACTCGGGGACTCGGTCCAAAAAGACAGTTCGGCATATGTCGTTTACTAACCCCTGTTTTTACTTCTTTTTTATGTCGGATGACTTTGAAACATACCTCGGAATTTACCAAGTACTGTATGCTATGAACAACAATCTTGTGACTCGACTGTCGAACGCCAGAATGGCAGACAAGAGCAAAGAATGCCAAATATAGTAAACACGAAAGTAAACTCGAGCAATCATTCAAAAGGATTCGACATAAAGCTTAGAAAAGCATGGTTCGAATGAGCATGATAGTAATAGAGGTAGCAAAGGAACTACTTAAGTTTGATTACATCTGCGTCCCGGCATACCGGGGATTTAATGAAGTTTTTTGGCCAAGCATAAGTTCAGGTCGAGGCATCAGGAATTACGTCGGCAGCAGCCGATGTAGCAGGGATTTCGTCCGGAGCCGAGGTAGCCTGGGAAGTGCTGGCAACGTCGGCAGTAACCTCGGCACCAGGTTGTGGAGAAGCCTCGGTTTCTGCTTCGCGGGTTTCACCGCCGTCACCTTGCTCGGCCTCGACGTCGGATTCTGTTTCGTATTCCTCGTCTTCTGGCTCGTAATCCTCGGCGTCGGAGTAGGTGTCTCCTTCGCTCAAGTTCTTCGTGGTGGCATATCCAGCAAAGTAGTTGGCCATCTTTTGGCGGCGCGCGACAAGGATCGGGTCGGACGACCAAGGGAGCCTCGCCGGAGAGTGTTCATCTTCTCGAGGTCGATCTTCTCGCACCAAGTCATGATAAACCTGAGAGCGGCATCAGCTCCAGCGCGAGCTGAAGATGAGCGCCACTCTCGCAATCTTCTTTCGGTGTCGCGAAGCTGGGCGGCGAGCTCGGGCGTAGATTTGGGAGCGTCGGCAAGAGGCCATAAGGCTCGGAAAGCAGACGCACCTGCATCAAGAAGTTCCGACCCAATGGTTTTCAAGGGATTGATCCGAGCCTTGATGGCCACGATGTGGTCCTCAACGGTCCAGACGGGGTTCGTCTCCTTACGCCTCTCCCTGTGCCGAGCAGTGATACTGCGGGCCGAGACTTGGGTGTAGGTGAAATGCTCTGCAGAAGGATAGCATGTTAATAATGAAAGAGATAGTTCGGCAAAGAGCCGGTATTGTTGAGGACAAAGCAAAGCTAAGGGGGCAAGAAACTTACCGTCCATCTCGCGGTTGATAGTTTGCAGCGTCGGGAGAAACTGGTTGACCTGCGCTTGCAGAGCTTCCAAAGCCTCTGTGGCCGAGGTGGCGCGGGTCTCGGCTAACTGGAGCGCTTCCTGGTGATCCTTGGCGGCATCCTCCCGAAGTTTCTTCTCTGTTTCGACAACACTGGCCTTTTCCGCCTGCAGCTGCTCTTTTTCAGACGTCCGCAGCTCAGTGATGCGCTTGAGCTCCTTTACCAGACGAGCTACTTCGGCTTTCTCTTGTTGTAGCTTCTCGTCCAAAGAGTTCTTTTCTGCAAGGACGGCCTTGTGCTCGTCGTGGAGTTTCTTGTGGTCAAACAAGAGGGTATGAAAGATATCCGTGCGGACGTTCATAGTATTCTGCAAGGAAGAAAAACATAGCTCGGTTAGAAAGGCTATACCTCGACAAGAGTCTCGGGGACTCGGAGTCAAATCATTGGGAAAATGTTGCCGGGGTATGCCTCGACAGGAGTCTCGGGGACTCGTACCCGAGGTGCATGCTAAAGTAAGTAAAATGGTTTGGATACGTCGGATGAAAATGAAAGTTGAGATTCAAGCCAAACAATTTTAACTCCGGCGGAGCGTCAATAGTTTACCTCGAATCTCGGGGACTGGGAATGGTGGATATTAGATGAGATACTGCATGAAAGTAAAGAGAATAGGACTTACGTCGATGTTTTGAGCAGCACGCAGGGCAGCAGTTTGTAGATCATATACGCTTCGGCCGCAGGCGCTGTTTCCCGCAGGATGCTCAGCCACCGGAGCAGCTAGGGAGGCCGAGGAGACCTCGTCTGCAGAATTCCAGTCTGCATTGTAGTGTTCCAAGGAGCCGAGGCTCTGGTCACTGTCAGTGCGCAGAGGAGGAAATCCCCACGGTCCGCCCTGCTCGATGCCCCTAACCGAGGCCTCCAAGGCCAAAGCAGCCTCGGAGCTTGAAGCAGGCCGGTTATCCAATATAAGAGATGCCCTCCGAGCATATTCTTCGGCCGGAGGGGCAGTCTCATCAACGGGTGCGGCGAATGGAGGAATTCGGCGTGTCACCGGGGGAGGAGACCTCGGTTGCATCCTTGAAGGAGAAGAGATAGTCAGGGTGCCAGACCCAGATGTTGGTTTGGGGGTGACCTTAGACTTCACCGTCTCTTTCTCTTTCTCCTTGCCCTTCTCCAACGGCAAGGTAGTCTGGCGAACTGGTTTTTGGGGCTGCTGCTTGGGCTGTTGCTTCTGCTGATGCTTCTGCTGTTGCTGCTGTTGGTTGCGGGCAGTCTGGCTGCGGGGGGAGAGTCGAGGCTCCGGCAAGGCGGTAGCCGGAGTTCTGGCGCGATTGGTCCCCGCATCCGTTTGAGGACGCGGAGAAGTCTGACCTCGGGTGGGGGCAGATTTCCCCAAGGCCGGGCCAGACCTCGGTGGAGGAGATCCGGGGCGAGAGTTCGTCGGGGTGGTCGTGGCTTCAGAGGCACCAACGGGTGCAGTCATGGAGGATACCTCCTGATCCACGTCTATGGGGTCACTGCAACGAAAGAAGATGGTTAAGTGTTAATACCGAGGTAATATGTTTAAGCAACAAACATTGTTGGCTATAGAAGCAAAGCATTACCCATCCGAGGTAGGAAACCTCTTGCCCCCTCGGGCATGAGGAGGATTTCCGGACTTCTTCAGCCGACGTCTCTTGACCGGAGCCTCAGTGGGTCCGGAGGCTCCAGTGGCGGATGGTTCGGCGGCCGAAGTTGCGGCACCAGCGCGTTTCCGGCTGGTTGCTGGAGTAAAGTTCGGAAGGTGAGGAAGGCAGGAGATAGGTACCGCGTTTATTGGTTCCATGACGAGAAACCCCTCCTCGTCATCCGAAATCTCTTGAACTGAAGCTTGTGCTTGAGGCTTACCCGCGGTGGTGATGCGGGCCGAGGCAATGGGCATATAATCCTCGTGTCAGGGTCCACGTTGGATGGTGGGTCCTCGACAGGGAGATCCTTGCCGAAGTGGTCCGCAGGATGGACTCCATCCTCGGCGGTCTGGCGGGAGAACAGCTGTATGGCAGACATATGAAAAGGAGTTAGGAAGAAAATTGTCAAGATGAACGTCGGTAGCAAGACCTCGGTGGTAAAGGAGTACGAAGAAAACGTCGGAATAGCGTACCTGTTTCGCTGGCTTGGTCCGGTAGTGGGGTTCCTTCCCCATGTCCAAGCGTCAGGGATCTTGGACTTGGTGATAGCTCGGACTCGCCGAGCTACCGCGGCGTTGTCCAGTGCAACGTGCGTATGGCGGGTGGGGTCATAAAGACCGCTCATGTGGCAGATCTTGTGAGACCTCGCCTGGAGAGGGGAGACCCTGCGCTTCACGAATGTGCAGGCCAGGTCATCAGCCGTCAGGACTTTCCCGTCGTTTCCGGGGTCCTCCGGGTCCTGCCATTTCGCAATGTACTCATGGATGGACTTGAGTTCGCCGCTGTGAGGGGGAGTGTAGTCCCAGTTGAGCTGTTCTGTAGGAGGGCTGAGGTTAAACGCCGGCAGGTTGAGGAGGTCCTCTTCGCCGGAGTTCTTCACGTAAAACCACGTCCGGAGCCACTTGCGAACGGTGTCCGGAGTAGTGATACGTGGGAAGATGGAGTTTCGGCGAGGAGCTACGGTGGCAGCTCCGCAGGCGGTTAATTGCTTGGGCAGATCCTTGTTCTTTGGATCCGGGATCACTTGCCGCTTGAGTTGGAAGTAGCGAGAAAAGAGGTCTACCGTGGCTTTGAGGCCGAGGTATCCCTCAGAGAAGGAAACGATGCAGGAGAGAGTGGTGATGGCGTTGGCGGGGAGGTGATGAACCTGGAGTCCGAACTTGTCGAGGAAGCTCCGGAAGAAATCACTAACGGGCAGTCCGAAGCCGCGCTGGAAGTGCGCGACGAAGACCACCCGTTCCCCTTCCTTGACTTGAGGCTCGAGTTCGCCCTCTGGCAGGCGACATTCTACCCCGGCGGGAATCCGCCGAGTGCCCTGAGCCACTGGATTTCGTCCGGAGTTACATCCGAACCTTCCCAGCCGGCTCGTTCTCCGACCTCCAGTTCGAGGTCTGGAACCTCGGTTTGTTCCGAAGTCTCAGGAGGAGACATCTCGGCAGAATCAATCTGCAGAGAATGCACAGAAGTTTAGCAAAGGAAAAAGTAAATCTGGAATCTAAGGCTATATCTGGCTAACTCAGGAGGAGTTGGACGGCTATCTAATGTACATAGAGGCACATATATGCTAGGCGAACGTCTGTCCGAGGTATGAAACTCATTTCTACCCAAAAAAGTATGCGAGTAAGATCTACCGGAGGAGGTAAATAGAATTTTATTCAAGAACATATGAAGAACCAAAGCGCGAAGAGGAAGAAACCTAGGGCAATGCCTAGGGTATCAAGAAAGGGAGTACATACCGTGAAAACGAGGTGCTGAAGGGCGGCGCCGGTGACGCGGTCGCAGCGGCGACGAAGGAGCTGCTCGTCGGCGGCGGCTGGAACGCGTTTCTTCTCAACCGGAAGCGGCGGCGCTGGTGGCGATGGAGGCGAGACGGCGAGTGAATGAGGAAGAAGAGGGAAGCACTGCCCTGGGCCCGTATTTATAACCGCGGGCGGTAACTGCGCACTACCGCGCGGTTATCGGAGCGGCGAGTGGGATCGTTTGTGCACAATGGCCCACGTGGCACGAAGATAGCGGTGGGCGAGCAGGCCACAGGATCGGTTGCAGGAGGCAAACCGTCGTGCGGCGCGGTTACTGGAGCGCGAAGCGGCGCAAGCGGGAAACCTCCGCTGACGTGGGCCGCGTGGTGGAAAGCACTCGAGTGCTTTGACTATCGTGGACCAGGAAGTGACGGATGGGACACGTGAACAGTGTTCTCTGACCGAAGTCAGTAAGGATGCAGAAATCGAGGGGTTGACGTCCGAGATCTCGGCGGATACTCGGAAAAGCAGCATGGCCCGAGGAACAGACCGATGGATTTCTCGGAGTATTGGTTCGGTAACCTGCAAAACATTGTAGCGCATGTGGTTTCGGGTTGAACCTGATGCGGCCTTTCATCCGAGGCTGCGAGACCACATCAGCTTCGGGGACTACTGTCGGGGGGTTACCCCCGGGTAGGGTAATGATGAGGTAAAGACATGTAAGGTTAAGGCAGTAAGCTGTCCGAGGGAACGATTGAGCAAGGACGCAGGAGGCGTCATCCGACGTAAGGTGTACGTCCGAGGTATACTTTCCGAGGTATATCCTCCGAGGTATCAACCTCGGGGCAGTCAGCTAGCTACCACAGGAATAAGATATTCTCCACCGAGGTATATGATCAGGAGTGTTATCCGAGGTTGGCAGCAAGGATCGAGGCATGTCAGAGAGGTCACGGGTGCCGCAGAGCTCGTAGCCCGAGGCTTCAGAGGACGGCGAGGTCCGTCCACGGGATTCCCGGAAGCTCGGGGGCCTAGGAGCTGACTTGGCCATTTCGGGAAAGGTCTACAGGCTAGACCTCGGCAGGCTACTGAAGTATGACCCGAAGAGGAAAGCTAGGCCTGGCTGGCCTGACAGTCCGGCCGTTGGGCTGGCAGGAGGCAGAGGCTTGTCTTCTACCTTTTGGCCATGCCATTGTCAGTTGTAGGCAGGGGTAAAAATGTACTTCGGCCTGTGTATATATGCGGCTTCTCTACCTCCAGAGAGGAGAGGCAAAACCCTAGCTCATTTCCCCCTTCGTAGTTTCACCTTCTACCTCGAGCTCTCACTTTGGTAGCAACATACAGCTCGAGGAGCACCTTGTACCGAGAACCACACTGATATATTGAGAGAGGCAAGGCAGGAGTAGGGGTTTTACTTCCTCACGAAGGCCCCGAACCTGGGTACATCGTGGTGTCTTTTGTGTTCTTGGCTTTCTTGGTTTCTTGTTCATGTTCTTGTGGTTTCTTGCATGTTCTTGCTTGTGCACGTCTTGAGTGCATAAACCCTCCCCGGATTCCCCCAACGACCGTTCGGCCCCAACTAAGCCATACCCATGGCATCTGCCGTGATCCCACCACGACACCTAGTCACATGCTTGCAAGCTTATTGATGTAATCTCACCGAGTGGGCCCAGAGTATCTATCCTGCTATGTGGATTGGCAAATCCCGCTCTTGATCACTCGCCTCCACCGCTTCCTTCGGATACCCGAAAGTGTCACCTTTATTGTCACGCTATATAGGACATGCCATTTGATGCGATCAAAGCACCTTCCAGAAGCAGCGATTTGATATGATCTCAAAGTCGAAGGTATGAGCACTACGTTTCTATATCTTTTGGGTATGTCCACCACGTCATTCACCCAATGACATGACTCCGTTGTCAACTGACATAATTGTCCATGATCAGGAAATCTTGATCATCTGTTACCCAACGGACTAGTTAAATAGAGGCTACTAGGGACCTGGTTGTTTACATACCACACGTGTATTAATGTTTTTGCTTAATACAGTTATAGCATGGTACAAAACTTATTATGAACAATTGAGATATGACAAATAAAATATCTTTATTAATTGCCTCTAGGGCATGTCTCCAACAGTCTCCCACCTGCACTAGAGTACAAATTAATCTAGTTTACAACTTGGTAAAAGCTTAACGCCTATAGCAATATGGTGCATGCTTGTCTCGTGGAAGAGGCATTCAGTAAACAAATCTCCCACATTGAGATATGTGCTTTGCAACACTTCTATGTCACCTAATTTGACATCATCCTGTATCTTATGATAACGGTGAAATACATTTTTGTCGACGGAGTGAGACTCGCGTAGCATGTGCCTTAAAAGTCTAAGAGATCTATTAAGGGAAACCACACACGCTCAAAAAGCCGCTTAGTCCAATCACACTTGGTACTTCTGATGAACAATCTAATATAAAACCAATTGATGAACTAGTTCATGAGCTGAGCGATTTAGACCTCATATTTTCTTCTCCGTGGACGGCGCCTCCAGATCGGCTACCTCCTCCTCCGTGGACGGCGCCTGCAGATCGGCCACCTCCTCCACCGTGGACGGAGCCTCCAGATCGGCCACCTCCTCCTCCGTGGATGGCGCCTCCACATCGGCCACCTCCTCCACCGTGGACGGCGCCTCCAGATCGGCCACCTCCTCCGTCGACGGCGGCCTCCAGATCGGCCTCCGTTGACGGCGGATCCGCCACAACTGCTGCATCACCACCCGACGAATGATCTGTTTCAGCTCCGCGTGGCCCAGAGGACGCGGGGCATCACCGCAGGTGATCAGCCTGACACGCTCCTACACCTGCCGCATCACAGCCGCCTCCAGATCTGCCTCATCACGAAAGGATGCAGCTAGATCGGTGCGGCCGCTGGAGCCGCGGCTGCGATGGCGGGATCTAGAAGCGCCGGCAGAGGAAGCCATGAGAGAGTGATGAGAGCAAAAAGCTACAGTATGCGGCGGCTAGGGTTGAAAGATAGACAGTGAGGGAGTGAATTACAGCTCCCAGAATACTCTTCGCCCCTCCCCTGCCAAATGGTAAATCGAATCCAGAGGCAAATCAGCATCACACATAGAATAGAATCAATCAAACTGGTCGAAGCGTCGAACTAACCCTGTGATTTGGACACTTGAAGTAGATCCGGCCTGGGTTCAGATCCGAATGCGACACTCGACGAATCGCGTTCCGACAGCGGCAGCAAACGCACTTCACAAGCAGCAGATCTGACCCGGCCCCGGCGGCGCAGGAGGAGGACGCATTCGATCTCCCCGACGAGCTCATGCTCTTGGCCATGGAGGACACGAGTGCGGAGTAAAAACAAGCTAGAGCAGAGGAACAAGGGCGAATCGACAGTCTTTTATAATATCCAAGATAGTGCTAAAAAAGGAATTTTATATACGCAACCTCGCCAACGGTTGTATACAAATGTCCGATGCCATTGTAGAACATATCGCACACGGAGTCACAAGAAACTCCGTTACCAACATATCGACAACGGTTAATAATTCGCGACCGTTGCCTATGAAGGACGGGATGCGGCCCAGCTTGCCTGGCGGGGCGGGTTTTCTCACGCGAAAAGCGCGATTCTCCGTCGCCTAACTCGTGCCGTTTCCATAGAGGGGTATCCGATGTGTCATTCTGTACTAGGGTCATATGCAACTTCGCAAGCTAACCATGTCTTTTTTCTAAACAAAGGACTTCTCCTGTATGAGATTTCTAGTCGTATGGGTCAGTGTCATAACTTGCATCATCTCGTAACCCTTTTACGGCAAGTTGTCTCTTCACTCTCACCAGTACAAGAAACATACCTTCAGTTCTCGTTAGACACTGAAGGGTATACTTAACATTTGCTCATTGATCCATCCAGGGATCACTCTAGAACCCGTTCTTCTACCAAGAACTTGGGTCACACCAAGTCGAGCTTTCAGTATGATAGAATCTCTATGGCTGAGGCATAGAGGATGCCGGACATCCTTTTCTTTCAATAACTATCGCTGAAATGCCAAGATAATCTTAATATTTTACCTAGTCATACAAATAAGAACCTTTTCTTCATTTGTTCTATTCTGAAACATTTCAGAATCTTGACCTAGAAAAATATTCCGACCTAATGTTATTAAGCCCTCTTGATCTATACAAATTGCAGATCTAAAGCCTAATACTCTAAACTTCATTTATAGAAAACTTAATCACTTAAATAATCATTTATACTTTATTCGAGGATCTGTATCATTCTCAATATGTCATTACATATAAAGTTTGGAATGACACCTAGCTCCCACTCAAATATGCCTTCCGCATATAAGTCCATGGAATTTTCTTTTAGCTCTGACTCAAATACGCCATTCACATATAAGATCAAGAAAGCTACTTAGCTCCCACTCACTTCTTTGTAAATGAAGGTTTCTTCAACTATTTTGGATGACTCCAAAATCCTTTGATCACATTATCAAAGTGAAGATTCCAGCTCCGATATGCTTGCTTCAGCCCATGAACGGACAACTGAAGTTTGCATACATGTCTAGCATCCTTAGGATCAACCAAACCTATTCGTTGTACCAATTACAACTCTTTCTTAATGTTGCCATTAGGGAACACGGTTTCTTTATCCATCTATCAATTTCTCAGTTTGAAAATAATTGCTAGAACAATCCTAAACAGACTTAGGCATCGCCACTTAAGACAAAATCTCGTTGTGGTCAACTTTTGAATTTGTCGAAACTGTTTTATGACAAATCGATCCTTATAGACGGTTGCCTTTCCGTCAGCGTCTATTTTGTCATAAAATCCATTTACTCTCAACGGCCTGGAGGCCATCAAGAAGATTTACCCAAGTCATTACTTAGCCTTTGTACATGGATTTTATCTCGGATTATATATGTCATAGCCATTTCTCGGACTTAGGTCCACCATCGCTTCTTTGTACTTCGTAGGTATTTTCATGTTCCATTAACATGACGTTTCATAACAAGATAGTCATAGCACATAGTGCGGAAACCATTCTCGTATGCCTACGATCTTAGTACGAGCTTATAGCGTCATGATCATTATCATTAGCTTTCTTTCATCTGTGGAGGACGATATCAGAACAATTTCCGGTATCGGAATAGTTTCTGTTGCGTCACTCTGATGTCTGGAGAGGAAGTTCATTAACTCCGTCTTGCTCTACTTTCTTTCCCACTTATATCTTCGGACAAGAAACTATTTCTTGAGTGAGGTATATTCCGGCAACAATTTTTCCTTTTTGTTGTGAGACATGTACCCAACAAATTTTTTAGATACACTACAAAGATTTATCCATTTTAGGTTTGATCGTATCGGAACACTAAAATATCGAAACGACAATCTAGGCTAAAAGCCATGCCATCACTCATATGGTATTGACTCCACGGATTTAGATGGTTTCCCTATTATCTAACGTGAATGTTTTGTTTCTACCATATGACTTCAATGATCACAATAATTCGATAAGAGATTTTATTCACCACACACTATCCAATAGAGTGTGATTACGACATCCTAACACACCATATCATTGCGGTGTTCCATGCGGCGTAATTTGTGGAACTCTTCTCACAAATCTTCCAATGATATACCAAACTCATAACTCAAATCCTTGTTTCCTTGATCTGTATCGTAGGAATTTGATTTTCTTGTTAAGTTTATTTTTCCTACTTCACTCCAAACTTGTTTGAACTAATCAAACTTTTCAGACCAGCACTTCATTAAGTGGATATCCATATATCTACTCAAATCATTGGTCAAGTTTACAAAATAATGATTCCCACTACACGTTAACGAACTTCATTGATCCACACACACATCATTATGTATGATTATCAATAAGTTAAATGTCTGTTTCCAGAAAATGGTGTCTTAGTTATTTTGCAAGTGTCAAAAGATCAAAATCTAAGGACTTGGAGGTCCATCCGAATGGAGCTTGTTAATGCATATAACATTGACATGAATTAAAACGTTAGTGCCACAATAATGTGGTGTCATTATTAAGTTTGTATCCTTTGGCATTAATGTTATAAATGTGGGAGCTACTACCATCTGGATTCATATAAGAACACTCCATTCATAATCGGTGTATGATCATTGAAGATATCACTCATAAATGTAGGACATCAATTTTTTCACTAACATATATAAATAATTGTCTCGCTCAAGGCAAGACACACTTATAACGATCATGTTAACAAGTGATTAAAAGGAATTTGTTCAAATCCAAATTAATCCAAAGCGGTAGATGCAGAGAGAGTGTCCATGGCCATCACAACATTTTGCCGGCCATCATCAACACACATTGTCTCCTCATCCTTCCAAGCTACTCATGCAGGAAATCTTGTTTTCATAGAACATGACTAGTTTCAAAACTTAGTCACTGTTGCAAGTACTTGTTTAGGTAAAACATTCATAACTCGTATCATATATATACTATCATCATTGATGACTTCCCGGTGAGTTTCATCTTCTTGGTTTTTCCAACACAACCAAGAATTCATGAAGGTGAATGATTCCCCTTGCATGACATAGTCTATGACAAAACATTTGCATCTGGCAATGGTTTTTTGTCATCCAGTGATCGAGCGAGCGAGGCGTCTCAGTGTCATCAAGTATGACCAATGTCATCAAGTATGACTGCCGCATGCTCATTTCATGCGAGTGTTCTCTTCCATCTTGGTTGAGAAGAAAACCTGATTTACGGTGGATACAGATCATCAGTCTCAGCGACCATTTCAAATGTTCGCGATCTGTCAACACGCACCCACAGTTCATTCTCTATGAGAGAGATCATAGCATACACTGGACTATGATGAAATTATCCGCACAAAACTTGATAATCCAAATTATTCTTTTGTTAGCGGAATCTCCGGTTTTATCTCCTAGCGGGTTTTGTATCATATAGAGCTAAAAGGTATGAAACAAGGAGTATCCTCAAGCTACGGTATAAAACTATAAAGTTTGGACCCACCTTTTAATTTTCTCAATCGTAGGAATGCACCTAAATTTAAAAGGTCTATCAAACAGGTTATTATCTACAAAAGGTTTTGCAAACCATAAAGACTTTGTTCATAATAAAATATGGGTTCAAGTTTTAATAAAAATAAAACTATCAGAACTCCCACTCAAAACGAACATCCCTCGCTTCGTTTTAGTGATTACACGATCCTCATCCGATACACTATCCCCGATCGTCACGGCCGATAGCATAGCTTCAAAGGTAGACATCGATATGTCAATCACAACAACTATGTGACTCATGCTTAACCTTTCGGTTACTGTGTTTCGAGGCCATGTCTGTACATGCTAGGCTCGCCAAAATAACCTATAGCGTATTGCTTGTGCAATGTGGCTTACACCCACGTTATGCAAACGCAGATACGTCTGACACCCGATCGTCACGGCCTGCCTCGTATCGGAGAACTTTCGGTGGTGCACGCTAAAGGGAGAACACTATTTGGTATTTTGGAGGGACCATCTTATATTACTACCGTCGTGTAACTAATATATAACATATATATACACACAATATATGATGCGCACACAATAACATAACATCAGATGTAATGCGACATGATATGGTCCTTGCGCCAATGGTTTCCTTTGCGTTGACAGTTTATAAACAATTCATAAAACTTACCGTGACCATATCATATTGCCCCTGCAAAATAAAGTTAGACGCTTTCTACTTTATCTTTTGCATGTTTTACGTGGCTGCTAGGCTTTCGGAAAAGAAACGTTCTTACCTACGAATATACAACCACAACAACGATTAAATAATTGTCTCTATTACACCCCTTTCAGGGCCCTCCATTGTAAATGCAATATCAACTATTGTAAGAGAGACAGACACCCGCCAGCCGCATATATGGTACAAGCCATATGTCAGTTGCGGAACCAGTCTCGCATAAGAGTACGCGTAAAGTCGGTCCGGACCGCTTCATCGAACAATACCGCGATATGAACAAGTACACGCGAGAGGGTAACAATTATAGAATCGATGCCCACATTCAACATGTGTTCTAACCGTACAGCTATATCTACGCATAGACCGGTTTTGATACCACTGTAGGGGATCGTAGACAGAAAACAAAAAAATTCCTACCGACGATAACCAGAAACTCGCCAAGATCTATAACTATGCAGATATACTATACGGAGGAGAACGGAGTACATACCCTTGTAGATCGAAAGCGGGATTACATTCCCGCACAAACGTTGTCGATGAAGCCGACGAAGCCGACCTCAAGGTCGTGTAGAGGAAGAAGACAACTTCCAGTGCCACCCGTGTAGCACATCGTAGTTCCACACACGTACGGTGTAGATGACGACCTCCGGGCTCCAGATCCAGCAGAGCAACGGAAGCGGAAGATTGGATCTAGTAGCACGGCGGTGTACGTATAGTGGAGAGACTTCCCTCCTCATACGTAGCTCCGAAAACGGAACCACGCTCAAGGAAGAAGAAGAAGAAGGAGATGGATTTCCAAAGGCAAAGGGGTTCCCCTATTTAAAGGAGGAGGAGGGCTGCCCACCCCGCTGGCTAAGCCATGTGGGACTATTGCCACATGGCTCGGCCGGCCATGGGGGGTGCGCCGTCCCTGGTTGGGCCCCATTCGGCCCAGCCAGGCCGGCTGGCCCTCCCCTCTTTTTTTTTTTTCCTTTTTCCCTTTTGGGGTTTTTCCCTAATGGGCCTCTAAGGCCCATTTAGGTTTAATGCCTTTAAAAAAATCGAAATTAATTAAATAAAAATATATTTAATCATTAATAACACTTATTAATATTAAATACATATTATTTAATTCATTCAAGCTTCGAAACATATTTTGTGGCCCTCCGATCAACATCGGACATGTCCCGGAACGCTTTCAGAGTTCTCCGGTTTCTTTCTCTCATATCCAATCTAATTAAAACGTCACCTACCCTTAAGTGTGTTACCCTGCGGTTCGGGATCACTCCAGACATGATCAAGACACGCTCTCCGATCAATGATTAACAGTGGGATCTGGATATCCATGATAGCCCCTGTGTGTCCACGAATGTCTTTTTATCGTTTGAACCTTTAGACGTCCAGTTTCATCCTTTTTCCTAGCGGTACTTAGATTGTCCGTGCATCATTCTCTAGTATCACGATTACCGAGCATGATCTCGTCATTGACAAATCTATCTTTACTCGTTTGTGATATTATATCCCCGTGACCTAGTCACATGCTTGCAAACTCATTGATGTAATCTCACCGAGTGGGCCCAGAGTATCTATCCTGCTATGTGGATTGGCAAATCCCTCTCTTGATCACTCGCCTCCACCGCTTCCTTCGGATACCCGAAAGTGTCACCTTTATTGTCACGCTATATAAGACATGCCGTTTGATGCGATCAAAGCACCTTCCAAAAGCAGTGATTTGATATGATCTCACAGTCGAAGGTATGAGCACTACGTTTCTATATCGTTTGGGTATGTCCACCACGTCATTCACCCAATGACATGACTCCGTTGTCAACTGACGTAATTGTCCATGATCAGGAAACCTTTATCATCTGTTACCCAACGGACTAGTTAAATAGAGGCTACTAGGGACCTGGTTGTTTACATACCACACGTGTATTAATGTTTCCGCTTAATACAGTTATAGCATGGTACAAAACTTATTATGAACAATTGAGATATGACAAATAAAATATCTTTATTAATTGCCTCTAGGGCATATCTCCAACACTAATCGCATTACGTAGATTGAGGATAAGGTGATTAGGCCTACTCAGACAACTTTTATGCCTAGTAGACACATCCTGGAGGGGTGGTTGTTCTACACGAGACCATTCATGAACTTCATGGGAAGAAGATGGATGGGTTCATCCTTAAGATTGACTTTGAGAAGGCTTATGATAAAGTTAAATGGCCTTTTTTGCAACAAGCTCTGCGTATGAAAGGTTTTTCACCTAAGTGGTGTGACCACATAAAAAATTATGTGCAAGGAGGGAGTGTGGGAATAAAGGTTAATAATGATATTGGACACTATTTCCACACTAGAAAAGGTTTGAGACAAGGAGATCCTCTTTCTCCTATTCTTTTTAATATTGTTGCGGTTATGCTTGCTATCCTTATTGCGTGGACAAAGGAGGATGGGCAGGTTGGAGGTCTCGTTCCTCATTTAGTTGAGGGAGGTATCTCTATTTTGCAATATGTTGATGATACAATTCTTTTTATGGAACATGATTTAGCCAAGGCAGTTAATATGAAGTTGATTTTATCAATCTTTGAGCAGTTGTCTAGTTGAAAGATTAATTTTCACAAGAGTGAGATATACTATTTTGGAAAGGCGTTGGAGGAGAAACACCTATATATACAGATTTTTTGGTGTGAGTCAGGTTCTTTGCCTTTTAGGTATATGGGGATACCTATCCATCACAGAAGATTAAAAAAATCGGAGTGGCACCCTGTAGAATAGCGCTTCGAAGGAAAGCTGGGGTGTTGGAAGGGCAAGTTACTCTCATATGGAGACCGACTTGTTCTTATCAATTCCATTCTCACAAGTATGCCCGTGTTCATGTTATCGTTCTTAGAAATACTTAAAGGGTAAGGAAATGTCTTGATTTTTAAGATCAAGATTTTCTGGCAAAGTGACAAAACAAAAAGTAAATATAGGTTGACGAAGTGGAATATTGTTTGTCGTCCTAAGGATCAAGGAGGACTAGGCATTGAGGTGCTAGAGCTAAAACCAAGTGCTTGCTGAGCAAATGGCTTTTTAAGTTGTTAAATGAGGATGGTGTGTGGCAGGAGATGTTGCGCACTAAGTATTTCAATGGTAAAACGCTTGCTCAGGTGCAGGCGAGACCTACCGATTCTCAATTTTGGAAGGGCCTAATGGCTGTTAAAGATGAGTTCTTTAATATGGGGTTTTTCAGAGTTGGTAATGGTCAAGTTACTAGATTCTGGGAGGACTTTTGGTTAGGGGATACGCCTCTTACTCAGCAATACCAGTCAATATATAATATAGTTGACCGAAAGAATGTTTCGGTTGCTACTGTTTTGTTGCATGCTCATCCGAATTTAGAGTTTCGACGGGCTTTAGTTGGTAATAAGTGGGATGCTTGGGTTCACTTATGTTAACATATAATGACAGTTCAATTATCAGATGAGCCAGATAGCTTTGTATGGAAGTTAACTGACTCTGAGATTTTTCTCGATCAAATCAATGTATGCCGATATGATGAATGGACACACACTTTTTTCGAAAAATATCTTTGGAAGCTAAAGATACCTCTAAAAATTAATATTTTTATGTGGTTCCTTTACAGGAAGGTGGTACTTACAAAGGATAATTTAGCGAAAAAGAATTGGACAGGGTCAAAGAAATGTTGTTTTGTGATTCAGAGGAGTCCGTTGAACATTTTTTTTACAATGTCCTTTTGCTAAAATGGTCTGGCGTATAGTTCAATTCTTTTGATTTACCTCCGCCAACTAATATTACTAATATGTTTGGTAACTGGTTGAACAGAGTAGAAAAAGACACATGCTAGAATCTGTATTGGGATTTCAGCTTTGTGTTGGGCTATTTGGAACTGTAGGAATAATATCGTTTTTAACAAGGTTGGAACTACCAATTTCTCGCAGGTGTTCTATATGGTCAGCAATTCGATTACGACATGGGCGTACCTTCTGTCGTGTCTCGATGCACGGACACCGGGAGTATAGGATACCCCCTTTTAGGTTCGGCACGGGGCGCGAAGGAGGCTGAGAATCGTCTTCTCGGGCGGAGTCTAGATCAAGCTCTCCTCTCCACGATCAAAGCATGCAACCAAAGGGACACAAGGAGCTACCCAGACACAAGGAGTCTAGATCAAGCTCTCCTCTCCACGATCAAAGCATGCAACCAAAGGGACACAAGGAGCTACCCAGGTTCAGGTCACCCGGAGGCTAAAAGCCCTACTCCTGCATGTCTGGATTGATGGGTTCTTCATAGTGTAGCTTACAATGAAACCTCCCGGATGGGGTACCCGGAAGGGTTTTGGCTGGAGGTAGAAGAAAGACAGATCCTGACCCGGAGGAGATCACTTTCCCCTCTACCTTCGCAGCCCTAGTCTAGTCTTACTCTGGTTGAACTAGTGCCTTGGTTCGACCTTGTCTTCTTTTCCCTTCCGACCTCCCCCTCCTTTGTGCCTTGGTCCTCCTTTTATAGGCTAAGGGGTTGCCACAGGGTCACGGGAGGGGCATGAGGGACCTTCGGGGTGAAGGACCCTCCTCATCTAGTTTAGGAGGAGACGTGGCCTCTCCTCAGCCTAGCGTCTCCTTTGGGTTAGGTGGGAGCGTCCGCCTTGGGGTGGATAGGAGCTGACACCACCACGGGCTGTGCTTCCCGCCCATGCTGCCTTCGCCTTACTTCCCAAGTCTTCCACGGTGAGGTGGAGAGCTTATCCACAGGGACGTGGGGAAGTACCCGAGAGGGAGCCTGGCCTCCTGCCGGGCACTCGGGCTCTCGGGTCCTTCCTGCCTTCTTGCTTGGTTCGGGGACCCGGCAGGCCCCCAGGACCGGAGCCCTTTGTCGACGTAGGTCTTGCGTGTCCTGACGGTGAACCCGCCAGCTTGACTTGAGTCTTGGTCTTGTCCATCTTCATCTTGGGCCCACATGGGGTGGACCCACTTTGGCAGCACTAGGGGAACCCCATGTTCCACTGCTGCGACAGTAGCCCCCGGGCATGGTCCCGGCGGCTCTTGCTCCAGCTGCCGGGGCCATGGCCTAAAGATAGGTCAAAGTGGGTCCCCGGGCACCTGGTCTTCCTTGCTCTGCTTCGTTGATGGCCTTGAAGGTCTTGGAGTTACTCCGCTCGGGGGAGTAACTGCGATGGCCCCCTCGATTCCCAGTAACGGAAGAACCGAGGAGACACCTGACAGAGGTACCGCCGCGGCTATAAAATCGAGGCGCACCCCTGGCTCTCTTGTTCATCTTCTTACTCAGTCCAACTCCAGGCCTCCCCACAAGCTGCCAGCGCCAATGGCGAGAGCGAGGAGAGGAGTTGGGCGCCCTCGTTCTTCTTCAGCTGCTACGGAGAGTGGCCCCTCCACTCGTGGTCGAGCTGTTCCGCGAGGTCGTGGGATTCGCGGTCGCGGCGGCCGTGGAGGCCGCGGCACCGCTGCTCCCCCTCCTAGGAGCATGGTTCATACCATCTTCACGCCGTTCGAGTTCATCGTGGATCTGAACCACAGGCTTCGCAGCCGGCTTCTCCTGCCGGATTCCTTCGCGATGGCGACGGAGGACATCGGACCCTCCGGCTTCTGGCTGCAAGTGGATGGCTGCCCCAATGGCCCCTCCTGGGCCATGGCGGAGCGCACCACTGAAGGCGCAATGCTTCTGGGTCCGGGGTGGAAGTCGTTCTCCCGTGCCCGCCGCCTGTCCCGGGGCAATGCTTGGCGTTCCGGTACGATGGAGATGCGACGCTCTCCGTGAAGATCTTCGGTGTCGATGGCGGACATGTGGAGTGCTGCATGGAGAGCAGCAGCGGCAGCTCGAGCTCCTACGACGAGGATGAAGATGAGGAAAACTCATCTGACATCAAGGTCGAAGAGTGCTCGTCTTCCTGAAGACGAGGAGCTTCGGACGGGCGCCATGGAGATCCCGTTGACCTCCTCCCCGGCGGCCTTGACAACGTACTTCTGGAAGTAGCGCCTTCCATTGTATGGCGGTGCTCCTTGCTCGATGGGAGCCAACCTTTTTGTTGTAAAAAAGATCGTCCCCTTGTAGTCCTTGTAAATGAAGAAGATCTTGTTTCCTCCTTGTCTCCGTGTCGCGTCCGTGAGAATGAGAACGAGTTTTTTGCAAAATGCGCTCCCATTACTGCAGCAGCCGTAGCGCCAAGGGGTAGGTGGAGCGTGGGAAGCCTATAAAAGACCCTCCAGACTCCAACTCCCTTGACACACCTTCTCGCCTTGTTCCGCTCCTCTTCTTCCCTTGCCTCTCCACGCCCCGCAGAACATTGTCTGGCGAAGCAGAGAGGGCCTTGTCCGACATGTTGACGGCGGAGTCCGTCTTCCGAGGAGCGGTGGAGGCACCCAGCGAAGCTGGAGCCCGAGCCACTGATGGCGAGGTTTCGTCCCGTTCTTCTGCTGCCCAGAATGTCCCTCGCCTTTCGGCTGTCTCCGGTCATGTTGCCCAAGAAGAGGCAAGGATTAGGGCAGTGAGGAGGGCGCACCTGTGGTCCATCCTGAAGGAAAGGACTGCCAGTATTTCGGAGCTGTCCTTGGTTGTGGCTGAGCTCGAGGCCATCGAACAGGTTCACCGTTTGCTCTTCTCTGTTTTTCCGCCTTTTTTCTTGGATGACCTCGATCTTGACCTGGACTGCTTTTTGTAGGCCGAGAGTCAGTCCGTAGGCGAACTGGCGGACGGAATCTTCCGTCTCTTTGGCCCTGGAGCGCCCTGGTCGGCAGAAGGGGTCGAGCTCTTCGACGCGCCTGACAAGATCCTGCACGCGTGTTATGTTTTCATCCAGGCGTCCCCGGAAGAAAAGAATGCACCCGACAGGCAATAAAACAGAAGACAGATCTGCGCAGCCAGGAGCTCTGAGCTGGCCTTAGTAGCATAGGCTAGATATGTATCCAGGGAAAGACTTAGCTGATTTTTGCCGTGCTCTTGATCTGCTCTGTCCTTCCCGGGTACCCAGCTCCTGAGCCGCTCTTCAGCATCCATTCCTGTCCCGGGAGAGGCGCTACACATAACACACTTTCAGTAGGAAAAGAATGGACCCTCCCTTACATGTCGTGAAAGTGTTTCATCCGGAGCAACCCGCAAGCAAAGTTGAATGTGCATTTCTGTGTTTATGTTCTTTAAAACACAGCACTGCCCATTCCACTTCTTACCGCGGCAGTACGGCACGATCAGGTGGCAGCGCCTACTGATAGGCTACTCGCGCTCGACCTGTCAGCCACCGGCACCATGTCAGCCCCCTGCTTGGGGGTTGTTACGGATAACACACTTCACGACAACAAGAGAGGCTCACGGAATTGAAAAACTTATCTTTTATTCCTTGGCGACGATTCTTACACCCTTATACAGAACACTAGCCCCTTGGGCGTGCTTAGTTGACTCGAACTATCTGCGATTCATGTTCGTATTCAGGGGTAGAATTTCCGGAGATTCTCGATGTTCCAGGCGTTGCCCTCCGGCCTGCCTTTCTCGTCCTCCAGATAAACAGCTCCGGGTCTCAGGGTATGCGTCACCCGATAAGTTCCTTCCCACTTGGACGACAGCTTGTTCATGTTATCAAGCTTCTGCTTCTTGCGGAGAACCAGGTCTCCGGGTTCCAGTACCCGTGAACAGATATGACGATCATGATAGCGGCGGAGCCCTTGCTGGTATCGAGCAGATCGTAAAGAGGCTCGACACCGCACCTCTTCCAGGAAGTTGATGTCATCAATCCTCCTCTCAGCTTGTGCGTCTTGATCATAGGCAAGTACCCGGGGGGATCCATGCCTGAGCTCTGTTGGCAAGACGGCTTCGGCTCCATAGACAAGGAAGAATGGTGTTTCTTGAGTGGCTCTGCTTGGTGTGGTTCTGAGGGACCACAAGACACTTGGTAGATGCTCAATCCAGTTCTTGCCCTTGTCTTCTAACTTGTCAAAGGCCTTGGTCTTCAAACCCTTTAGGACCTCCGCATTGGCTCGCTTCACTTGCCTATTGCACCTTGGGTAGGACACCGAGGCAAAACACACCTTGATTCCCAGCTCTTCACATAAGTTGAGGAAGGATCGGCTTGTGAACTGAGATCCATTGTCCGTTATGATTCTGTTGGGTACTCCGAAGCGGTACACGATACCTTCAATGAACTTGATGGCTGCTTGAGCTGTCTGTCTTGGTACTGGCATCACTTCCACCCACTTTGTGAACTTGTCGATGGCCACGAAAAGGTATTCATGGCCCCCGACAGACTTCGGTATCTTCCCCACGATGTCCAGCCACCAGACCGCGAACGGCCAAGAGATTGGAATTGGCTGCAGAGCTTGCGCCGGCTGATGTATGTTCTTCACATAGTACTGGCAGGCTTCACAGGTCTTGACTAGCTGCTCGGCATCACTGAGGACTGTTGGCCAGTAGAACCCGTGACAAAAAACTTTACCCGCCAGTGATCTTGATGCCACATGACTTGAACATGTGCCCTCGTGGATGTCCCGTAGCAGTACTTGGCCTTGTTCTTGAGGAATGCAGCGGAGCTTGACTCCGTTGTCCCGTCGTCGGTAGAGCTCGCCGTCGATCATGACGTAGAGCTTGGCTTGACGAGCCACCCGCTCGGCGTCGTGATCATCCTCTGGGAGGGCGTGCTCCATGATGTACTTGACGATGTCCCGGCCCAGGGTGGGTGGGTTCCTTCCACCGGTAGCACCATCCGACGGAAAGAAAGCATAGCTTCCTCCGCCAGAGGGGCTGCCGGGTCTTGAGCTTCTGGGCTGGCTACCCGTGTTGTCGAGATAGAAGGGTCGCCAGCCCCCGGCGCAGATCTTGCCGCGAGCCTCTCGGGTGGAATCGAAGGTCGCCTGAGGACCTCGATGTAGATCCCGGGAGGCACTGGTTCTTGCTTGGACGCCACCTGCGATAGCTCATCCGCGGCCGTATTTTCTCCCCATGGGACGTTGATGACCCACAAGTATAGGGGATCGCAACAGTCTTCGAGGGAAGTAAAACCCAATTTATTGATTCGACACAAGGGGAGCCAAAGAATACTTGAGAGCCTTAACAGCGGAGTTGTCAATTCAGCTGCACCTGTGAATAGTCTTGCTCGACACAGATTATCAGTAGCAACAGTTTTATAGCAGTAGTAGCGGTGAAATAATAGCAGCAGTAAATAAGACAGCAGTAGTGATTGCAGTAAACAGTAGGATTAAAACACTGTAGGCATAGGGATGGATGAACGGGCGCTGCATGGATAAGATAGCTCATATAATAATCAAGACATAGGCATTGCAGATAATAATGATAAAGCATCCAAGTACTAAGTAAACGTAGGCATGTGTTCCGTATATAGTCGTACGTGCTCGCAATGAGAAACTTGTACAACATCTTCTGTCCTACCAGCCGGTGGCAGCCGGGCCTCAAGGGAATCTACTGGTAATTAAGGTACTCCTTTTAATAAGTACCGGAGCAAAGCATTAACACGCAGTGAACACATGTGATCCTCACATCGCAGCCATTCCCCTCGGCTGTCCCAATTATTGTCACTTTGGGACCGCGGGTTCCGGACAACAATATGTGTATACAACTTGCAGGTATGATCAATAAACAGTGCATATCATTATGAAACAATAACATGTTCAGATCTGAAATCATGGCACTCGGGCCCTAGTGACAAGCATTAAGCTCAACAAGTTGCAACAACATCAATAAGTACTAACAACGGATACTGGGCACCATGCCCTAATGATCTTATAGCTTATTACATGAACAATCTCATCCAATCCCTACCATCCCCCTCAGCCTACAGCAGGGAATTACTCACACATGGATGGGGGAAACATGGATGGTCGATGGAGAAGCGTCGGTGATGATGATGGCGATGATCTCCTCCAATTCCCCGTCCCGGCGGAGTGCCAGAACGGAGTTTCTGGTCCCCGAAATAGGTTTCGCGATGGTGGCGGCGTACGGTGATGTTTCTGGATGAAGTGGACGACCCCCCGACGTTTTTAGGTCAGAAGGGTTAAGTAGTCGAAAGGGGGACTCGGGGAGGTGCCCGAGCGCCCTCCTCATAGGCTGGCGCGGCAGGCCCCTTGGCCGCGCCACCATGTGGTTTGGGCCACTCGTGGCCCATCTCCGCCTCCCCTTCTGGCTCCGTGAGTCTTCTGGTAAAATAGGAGGTTTGCGATCTTTTCTGGTGTTTTTCCCGAAAGTTGACTTTCTGCACAAAAACAAGACACCAGGGCAATTCTGCTGAAAACAGCGTTAGTCCGCATTAGTTGTATTCAAAACACACAAGTTAGAGGTAAAACAATAGCAAAAGTGTTCGGGAAAGTAGATACGTTTTGGACGTATCAACTCCCCCCAAGCTTAGCTTATTGCTTGTCCTCAAGCAATTCAGTTAACAACTGAGTGCGATAAAAGACTTTCACGAACACATTTGCTTCATATGATGCATATATTCTCACTATATGTACAAATGCTTAAGCAATTCAAGATGAGGCAAATGCAAATAATGTCACTCAATAGGCATGTAAACTATGAAAAGATACCAACATACTAATAGCAACAAACATGAAACATATTAATTCACAAGATTGTAATGCTCATAATAGGATATGATAAGATGGTATCTCGCTTGCCCGTTTTTGTACAGCAAAACATAAATGCCCAGGCACCTCTGAAGTTCATGGGAAGACTAGAATCAAAGATATCAAAGATAAAAGCATCAAAGTTATATCATAGTTAACCACATTCTGGGACAAGCACATTACACTAAGAATGACAACTATGCTCTCGAGAAAGTGCTCAAAGAAAGGATGGTGACTCAACATGAAAGTAAAAGATTGGCCCTTCGCAGAGGGAAGCAGAGATTATCATGTGCTAGAGCTTTTCATTTTTAAAACAGAAGCAAAATTGTTTTGGGAAGTGTTTGTTGTTGTCAACGAATGGTAGTGGGTACTCTAACCCCCTTGTCAACCAGACTTTCAAGAGCGGCTCCCATGAAGGACGTTATTTCTACCAGCAAGGTAGATCATCCCTCTTCTCTTTTGTTTACACATGTATTTTAGTTTCATTATGGGTGACACTCCCCCCAACCTTTGCTTGCACAAGCCATGGCTAACCGAATCCTCGGGTGCCTTCCAACATTCACATACCATGGAGGAGTGTCTATTGCAAAATTAAGTTGCTTACTGATAAATCAGGGCAAAACATGTGAAGAGAATTATTAATGAAAGTTGTAATTAATTGGGGCTGGGCACCCCGTTGCCAGCTCTTTTTGCAAAATTATTGGATAAGCGGATGTATATGCCACTAGTCCATTGGTGAAAGTCTGTGTAAATGACAAGATTGAAAGATAAAACACCACATACTTCCTCATGAGCTATAAAACATTGACACAAATTGAGAAGTACTTTGAAGGTTTTAAAGGTAGCACATGAAAATTTACTTGAATGGTTCGAAATGCCATGCATAGGTATTTATGGTGGACACTTTGGAATAACTTGGTTTTCATGGTTTTGGAAGCACGAGCAGCATTCCCGCTCAGTACAAGTGAAGGCTAGCAATAGACTGGGAAGCGACAATCAAGAGAGCAATAACCGTCATAATCATGCTTGCGACAAAATGAAATTAATTGAGACATAAAAGTGATACAAGAACTCTGAGTCAAAATAAATCATCAAGGCTTAATTGACTTTTGTTTTTCAGTCATACGCATGCATGAGCATGTGCCAAGTCAATTCGAATGAATTATTCAGAGGAGGATACCACAATGTCATACCCTCTATGAATAGAACAATGCAAGCAAACATCAACATAACATGCTACCACTATTAATAAATTGGGACCGATCATGAGAGAACAAGAACTACTAAGCATCCACTAAATGACATATACCTCACATGAACCAACTAAGCATGCTCACATAGATGAGTATATGTACAAAAATGAAAACAAATGAGTTCATACCAGCCTCTCACCCCAACTCAAGTTGTTGTAGATCATCCTTATTGCTTTTTCACTTGTGTTGCTTCGAATGATAAGAATGAAAACCAAGCTCCATCGGAGTCACGGATGCTGTCCAACTCTGAAAACACTATACAAAACCAAAAAGAAACAACAAATATTTTTGGGTTTTCGAGTTTTTGAAACAAGAGCAAAAAGAAACAAACAATAAAGCAAAATATTTTTGGATTTTTGAATAACAAACCGAATTTTAAAACTAAGCAAACTAATACTGAAACTTAAAGAAACAAATGAAGAGAAACAACAGAAATATTTTTGGTCTTTTTGTGTTTTGGAATGCAGCAATAAAAGGTAAACAATTAAAAAGAAAGAAAGAAAACTGCAACATGGATATACAAAGTATCGACAAGATATGATATGTAAATGAGTGAGATGTCGATATACCTCCCCCCAAGCTTAGGCTTTTGGCCTAAGTGGAGATCAATAATAACGCGGGTAGAACTCCAAGCCGGCGGGTCATACTGGGCGTGCTCAACATCCGGCTCCGCTGAGGAAGATGAGGCAGAGGGTCCAGCATCCCAGGATAGGGGCGCGAGCCCCCAGTCCCGGAAAACTGAGTGGAGTCCTCGTCCGCCCATTCTCCATCGTCCTCTGTGTGCAGGGCATGATCCCTCAAGTATGCATCGAATTCATCCTCGGTGACTGACCAAACATTCCTGAAACCAAGATCAAACAAACGTGGTGCAGGCAAAGCGACTATTCGCTCAGATTTAACCATTTTCCACCTCCCCTTCTTGGCAAAAGGCACCTCATAAGATAGATTATTCAAAGTAGACCAACTAGTAACAAAGCCATGCCTCCCCATGGAAGCAAAATCGAGCCTCTCTAAAGGAAGCTGCAAATCATTAGGGAGAGCTACTACACCATGCATAGCTAATAAACGAGAAGCAATGAGTCCTCCACAAAATCCACCTTTCTCGCGATTGGCAGCAATGCGAAAGGCTATCAAGGCACCCAAATTATAACTCTTATCATGTTGCAAGGCTGCTGCTAGGAAAGCTAAATCAGGAATGGATAATTTATTTGCAGTCTTCCTAGCAAGTACACACCTCGTAATGAAGTAAGCAAAATATCGAATGCATGGAAATTGAATACTTCGAATTTTACCGCTTTCATCTGAGTAGGTTCTTCCTTGACATATTACCTCGTATAGGTCCGTCAAATGCTTGGGTTGCCCATGTATCTTCCCTCGTGATCCCCATTGCGGCACCCTAATTGCTGCACAAAAAGCATCAAAAGGCAAGTGGACACTTTTGTTGTAAATTTTATAGTGAACCATAGGGTTAGGTGAAGACCAATCAAATCTAAAGTCCTGCACCACAGACACAGTTAACTTTGCATATTGGTAGGGTTCTCCCTCTACAAAATCACTCAATCCTGTATTAGAGACAAGAGTACGAAAATCACGCAAGATCCCCGAACTTCTCATGAATTCCAAGCATGGATAGCAGGATGGGAACACTCCTTCTTCACGATGGATCCCCATGACCTCAGGAACCACCAATTCATATTGATTTAGTTGGTGTTCATTTCCCTCCATCCTCTGAAATTTTTGACACATATCATAAAAATTATCTTTGAAGCATACAAATGAGGGGAACTACTATATGGACTTGCTAGAGGACTAAACATGCATCAAAACTGATTATATCAACATAGAACAAGCATGCATACTCACTTAACAAGTCACCTACAGCAGCAAAATACTCAAGGTATACTTACTAAACAAAATTCTACTTGGATACATGGAGGAGTCACATACCGGAGAGCAAATGGTCCAAATTTCAGCAACAAAGATGGGCTGAGCAAGGAGATCGAAAAATCTCGAGCAAGAGCAGCAAGAACACGGGTTTGAGCAATGGTGGTGTGTTTGTCGGGAGAGAGAAAGAAATGAGAGGAAGATGGGTGAGTGGAGGGCCAGGTGGGGCCCACACCATGCCACGGCGCGGCCACACCCTGCCGCGCGGTGGGGTGGTGTGGTGGCATGGTGGGTCCCCCTGGTCAGCTCCAGGCACTCCCACATTCCTCTTTAAAAACTAATATTTATGGTATAATTTTCAGAAATTTTTGAAAACTTTCATTTTGCACATTTTCTGGATATTTAAATAATAAACTTAGAGCAGAAATAGAATTTTATAAAGACCAGTTTCAACTAAAACTTTGCAAGTTCAGTAACACAACAGTAGGTAAAACAAAGTTGAAGAAAGAAATGTGTTTAGCTCTTTTATGTATGCAAATACATTTGATAGCAAGGTTGATCAAGTCTTGGCACCAAATAAATTTACATGACACAAATGATTTAAACATCATGAAACACTCATGTTACCTTGTATTGTATTGATATGGATCCAATCATAATGTTTTGATATCCTTCTTGATGATCATATATAGGGCAATCAATACTTCCCACTTTGATAGTTTTAAAATTGGAGATGGTATTGACTCCATAAATCTTGTCAACTTTCTTGGGGAAATAAACAGTATGTTCTTTATCATTAACATTGAAAGTTACTTTTCCTTTATTGCAATCAATAACAGCACCTGCAGTATTTAGAAAAGGTCTTCCAAGAATAATAGACATATTATCATCTTCAGGCATTTCAAGAACAACAAAATCAGTCAAAATTAAACAATTGTTAGCTACTTGAACAGGGACATCCTCACAAATGCCAACAGGAACAGCAGTAGATTTATCAGCCATTTGCAAAGATATATCAGTAGGTATCAATTTATCAAGATAGAGTCTCTTATAAAGAGAAAAAGGCATAACACTAACTCCTGCTCCCAAATCACATAAAGCAGTTCTAACATAATTATTCTTGATGGAGCAAGGGATGGTTGGTATACCTGGATCTCCAAGCTTCTTAGGAACCTTGCCATTGAAAGAATAATTAGCAAGCATAGTAGAAATTTCCTCATTAGGAATTTTCCTTTGTTAGAAACAATATCTTTCATATACTTTGAGTAAGGAGGCAATTTAATAGCATCAGTCAAAGGAATTTGCAAAACAAGGGTTTCATCCATTCACAAATTTATTATAATGTTCTTCTTCCTTTGATTTTAGTTTCTTAGTTGGAAAAGGCATTTGCTTTTGAACCCAAGGTTCCCTTTCATTACCATGTTTCTTAGCAATGAAATCTTCCTTAGTGTACTTTGTGTTTTTAGTATGCTTTTCAGGTTCCTTTTCACTAACTTCTTTATCAAGAGCATCATTTTTATCCTTATCACTATCAAGTTCATTACCACTTTCAGTTTCAGCATCAGAGATAGATATACTATTAGGATCATTAACAGTTTCAGAGGATTCTACAACATTTTTATGTTTCTTCTTCTTCTTTTTCTTAGAAGGAGAAACTGGATTTTCAGCTAGTTGAGAATCTTGTTCAATTCTTTTAGGATGTCCCTCAGGATATAAAGGATCCTGAGTATGAGCTCCACTTCTAGTGCTAACATAGACAGGTTTTAATTTTTCCTTAGAAGCATTGGCTAACATGTCTTGTTGCACTTTAGTGAGTTGATCAATTTGAGTTTGAACCATATGGAAATGTTTAATAAGCATCTTAACATCATTGGAGGTTCTCTCCACAATATCATGCAACTTACTAATAGCTAGAGAATTTTCATGCAAATGATTCTCTACTCTCATATTAAAATTATCTTGCTTAATAACATAATTATCAAATTCATCTAAGCATTGATCAGGTGGTTTAGAGTAGGGAATATCTCCTTCATCGAACCTGTGGAGAGAGTGAACCTCAATTATGGATGGATGAGGAATTGGCTTACACAAATCTTCAATAGGTGGAAGGTTCTTCACATCTTCAGATTTAATACCCTTCTCAATGAGAGTCTTCTTGGCCTCCCTCATTGTTTCATCATTCAATTCAATCATACCTCCCCTCTTCTTTGATATTGGTGTCGGTGTAGGTGTGGGGGTCGGCGCAGGTAGAGTCCAATCATCATAATTCTGGCTGATTTTAGCCAATAATTCTTCAGCTTCTTCAGGGGTTCTTTTCCTGAAAACACAACTAGCACAACTATCCAGATATGCTCTAGATTCAATAGTTAGTCCACTGTAAAATATATCAAGTAGATCATGCTTTTCCAAATCATGTCCAGGCCGAGCTCTGATAAGAGAGCAAAACCTTGTCCATGCCTCTGGAAGTTTCTCTTCATCTTCCTGGTCAAAGTTATAAATTCTTTGCAAAGCATCATGTTTAGCACTAGCAGGGAAATATTTCTGAAAGAAAACATCAAGCAAACCAGTAGGACTAGTAATAGAACCAGGAGACAAGTTGTTATACCAAGCTTTAGCATCATCTTTTAATGAGAAAGGAAAAATCTTAGCAACAAAGTAGCTACGCTTCTTAATATCATCAGAAAATAAGCCACTCAAAGTAGAGAGCTCATTCATGTGCTCTACAGCACTTTCACTCTTAGTGCCACAAAAAGGAGTTTTCTCAACAATAGATATATGAGATAAATCAAGAGAAAAATCATAATCCTTATCTTTAATGTTTATAGGAGAAGTGGCAAACTTAGGATCAGGTGACAACTTGTATTTAACAGCATGTTGTGCAAGAAAATTTCTCATATTACTTGCACCAGTAGTAGCATTACATTTATCAATAAAATCATCATCAAGTTCCACATAAGTTTCATCAGGATCATCATCACAAGTATAATCCCTTAACTCAGGTGAATAAACAGGAGTAGTAGGACTTCCATTAGGTGTTCTAGTATTTTCAAGTTGTTTAGACTTAGCAATAGCAGCATCTAAAAGTGGACCTAATGAAATATTCTCATCAATCACAGTAGAAGCATCATCAACATTATCAGAGGCAATTTCAGATTCAGCAGTAGTACCAACACGTGAAGATTGTGGTGGTGTAACAAGTTGACTCAATACAGATGGTGAGTCAAGAGCAGCAGAGGTACTAAGTGTCGTACCTTTTCTTGTAGTGGAGGGCAATACATGGACCCTCTCATCACGAGCTTTACCCATGATGAATAAATTTCAGCGAGCAGTATAGATCACAAGTGAACTCCCAAATAAAGCTATGCTCCCCGGCAACGGCGCCAGAAAATAGTCTTGATGACCCACAAGTATAGGGGATCGCAACAGTCTTCGAGGGAAGTAAAACCCAATTTATTGATTCGACACAAGGGGAGCCAAAGAATACTTGAGAGCCTTAACAGCGGAGTTGTCAATTCAGCTGCACCTGTGAATAGTCTTGCTCGACACAGATTATCAGTAGCAACAGTTTTATAGCAGTAGTAGCGGTGAAATAATAGCAGCAGTAAGAGACAGCAGTAGTGATTGCAGTAAACAGTAGGATTAAAACACTGTAGGCATAGGGATGGATGAACGGGCGCTGCATGGATAAGATAGCTCATATAATAATCAAGACATAGGCATTGCAGATAATAATGATAAAGCATCCAAGTACTAAGTAAACGTAGGCATGTGTTCCGTATATAGTCGTACGTGCTCGCAATGAGAAACTTGTACAACATCTTCTGTCCTACCAGCCGGTGGCAGCCGGGCCTCAAGGGAATCTACTGGTAATTAAGGTACTCCTTTTAATAAGTACCGGAGCAAAGCATTAACACGCAGTGAACACATGTGATCCTCACATCGCAGCCATTCCCCTCGGCTGTCCCAATTATTGTCACTTTGGGACCGCGGGTTCCGGACAACAATATGTGTATACAACTTGCAGGTATGATCAATAAACAGTGCATATCATTATGAAACAATAACATGTTCAGATCTGAAATCATGGCACTCGGGCCCTAGTGACAAGCATTAAGCTCAACAAGTTGCAACAACATCAATAAGTACTAACAACGGATACTGGGCACCATGCCCTAATGATCTTATAGCTTATTACATGAACAATCTCATCCAATCCCTACCATCCCCCTCAGCCTACAGCAGGGAATTACTCACACATGGATGGGGGAAACATGGATGGTCGATGGAGAAGCGTCGGTGATGATGATGGCGATGATCTCCTCCAATTCCCCGTCCCGGCGGAGTGCCAGAACGGAGTTTCTGGTCCCCGAAATAGGTTTCGCGATGGTGGCGGCGTACGGTGATGTTTCTGGATGAAGTGGACGACCCCCCGACGTTTTTAGGTCAGAAGGGTTAAGTAGTCGAAAGGGGGACTCGGGGAGGTGCCCGAGCGCCCTCCTCATAGGCTGGCGCGGCAGGCCCTTGGCCGCGCCACCATGTGGTTTGGGCCACTCGTGGCCCATCTCCGCCTCCCCTTCTGGCTCCGTGAGTCTTCTGGTAAAATAGGAGGTTTGCGATCTTTTCTGGTGTTTTTCCCGAAAGTTGACTTTCTGCACAAAAACAAGACACCAGGGCAATTCTGCTGAAAACAGCGTTAGTCCGCATTAGTTGTATTCAAAACACACAAGTTAGAGGTAAAACAATAGCAAAAGTGTTCGGGAAAGTAGATACGTTTTGGACGTATCAACTCCCCCCAAGCTTAGCTTATTGCTTGTCCTCAAGCAATTCAGTTAACAACTGAGTGCGATAAAAGACTTTCACGAACACATTTGCTTCATATGATGCATATATTCTCACTATATGAACAAATGCTTAGGTAATTCAAGATGAGGCAAATGCAAATAATGTCACTCAATAGGCATGTAAACTATGAAAAGATACCAACATACTAATAGCGACAAACATGAAACATATTAATTCACAAGATTGTAATGCTCATAATAAAATATGATAAGATGGTATCTCGCTTGCCCGTTTTTGTACAGCAAAACATAAATGCCCAGGCACCTCTGAAGTTCATGGGAAGACTAGAATCAAAGATATCAAAGATAAAAGCATCAAAGTTATATCACAGTTAACCACATTCTGGGACAAGCACATTACACTAAGAATGACAACTATGCTCTCGAGAAAGTGCTCAAAGAAAGGATGGTGACTCAACATGAAAGTAAAAGATTGGCCCTTCGCAGAGGGAAGCAGGGATTATCATGTGCTAGAGCTTTTCATTTTTAAAACAGAAGCAAAATTGTTTTGGGAAGTGTTTGTTGTTGTCAACGAATGGTAGCGGGTACTCTAACCCCCTTGTCAACCAGTCTACCACAAGCACAGCGCTGATCACCTGGTTGGTGGCAGCAATGTACAGTAGTAGGGGCTCCTTTTCTTCTGGTGCCACGAGGATTGGTGGCGAGGCGAGGTAGCACTTGAGGGACTGCAGGGCTTCCTCGGCCTCGGAGGTCCACTCCACGGGGCCTGATTTCTTGAGCAGCCTGAAGAACGTTAAGGCTCGTTCCCAAGCCTTGAGATGAAGCGCCCGAGTGCGGTGATGCACCCGTTGAGGCGCTGTACGTCCTTGACCCGCCGGGGCACCTCCATGCGCTCGATTGCCTTGATTTTGTCCGAATTCGCCTCGATCCCTCGGTGAGAGACCAGGAAACCCAGCAGCTTGCCGGAGGGGACCCCGAACACGCACTTGTCGGGGTTGAGCTTGAAGTTGACCCGGCGGAGGTTCTCGAAGGTCTCGTGCAGGTCTTGTATGAGGGAGTCCTTGTACCGGGTCTTGACCACGATGTCGTCGATGTACGCTTCAACGTTGTGGCCCAGCTGTGGCCCAAGGCATGCTTTCATTGCGCGCTGGAAGGTAGCGCCGGCGTTCCGGAGGCCAAAAGGCATCCGGGTGTAGCAGTAGCAGCCCTTGGGAGTGATGAAGGCCGTCTTCTCTTGGTCCTCGAGCGACATCATGATCTGGTGGTACCCGGAGAAGGCGTCCAAGAAACACAGCAGCTCGCACCCGGCCGTGGAGTCCACGATCATGTCGATCCACGGCAGGGGGAAAGGGTCCTTGGGACAGGCCTTATTCAGGTCTGTGAAGTCGATGCAGAGTCTCCACTTGAAGGTCATGGGCTTCGGTACCACCACGGGGTTGGCCACCCAGCTTGGATGGGGAACCGACCGAATGACACCAGCTTCTATCAACTTTTCCACCTCGGCGATGATGAATTCCAGCTTTTCCTTGCTTTGGTTCCGGAGAACCTGCTTCACGGGGCGAGCCCCCGGATTGACCGCCAGTTTGTGCTCGATCACCTCCCTTGGAACGTCGGGTAAACCTGACGCCTCCCACGCGAAGACGTCAGAGTTTTCCCGAAGGAAGGCGACGAGCGCGCTTTCCTATTTGTCGGTGAGGCGGGCGCCGATGGTGATGGAGCGAACTCCGTCGCTGGTTAGCGCCACCTTCTTGGTCAGCTGCGGATCGCCATGGAATGGCGCCTTCTCGGGGGGAGTAGATGTGGAGCCCCCAGGGTGCCCTTCGCCCCCGGGGAGAGCCCCATCATCATCCTCCTTTACACCTTGAGGGACATCCGCCATGATTGCCATCGTCTGGTTCAGCTGGTGAACGCAGTAGATAGCATCGTCGATGTCGGCCTTGACTTTGATCACGGCCCACGACGCCGGAATCTTCAGCATGTTGTATGCGAAGTGGGAGACGGCCATGAACTTGGCCAGAGCAGGTCTGCCAACTATGCCGTTGTACGGTAGCGGAGTGTCGGCGATGTCGAAGATGATTTCCTCGGTGCGGAAGTTCTTGGAGTCGCCGAAGGTGACCGGAAGGGTGATCTTCCCGAGTGGTCGAGTAACACTTCCGCTCACGCCTTGGAACACCCCGGTGTCTTGCAGGCGAGACAGGGGAATTTGAAGGATAGCCAGGACCTTCGCCGTCAGCAAGTTGAGGCTGGAGCCTCCGTCGACCAGCATCTTGGTGACCTTGTAGTTGTGGATGACGGGCGACACGATCAGCGGCAGGGTCGCACCCCGGCAGTGTTGGCAGGGTGGTCTTCTGGGTCGAAGATGATGACTTGACTGGACCAGTCCAGGGGCTTGGACGGAGCAGAAGAAACCGCGTTCAGCTCCCGAACAAGTCTCTTGCAGGCGCCGTTGGAGGGAGGCAGAGAAGACCCTCCGTGGATGCACCCGACAACTCCAGTGACTTCTTGATACTTGCCGCCGTTGCCTCCTTGGGGAGCCGGAGTTTCCCCGTTGCCGCCGTGGGCGGCCTCCGGAGTGTTGTACCCGCGACCACCTTGACCGCCGCATCCTCCTCCACGGCCCCCGTGGCCACTGCCTCGGTTCCATCCACGGCCGCCTCCGCCTTGGCGACCCGTGGGACAGTCACGAGCGATGTGCCCGGCAGTGCCGCAGTTGTAGCAACCGTCTTGACTGACCCCATCAGCTCGGCGTTGCTCCCGGATGGCGAGGTTCTTGAGCATGCGGCAGTCCTTGAGCAGGTGGTTGCCTTCTGGATGGATGTGGCACCAGGGATCACCTTCACCTTCTTCCTCGGAAGTCGGCGCGGGCTTGGTCTTCTTCGGAAGAGGCTCGGTGACGAAGATCCGCTTGTCGGGTCCAGGGTCCCGCTTCTTGTTCTTGGCTGGAGCGACCTTGTCCTCGGGTTCATCCTCCCAGGGGAAGTTGGCTCCTTCTTCAGCTTGAGCGCACCGATCTGCAAGCTCCCAGAGCTTACGAGCAGACTCGACGCGATGGATGCTCAGCTTCTCGCGCATCTTGGGGTTACGGACGTTGGCGTGGAAGGACTGGATCACCAACTCCTTGATGCACGGGATGGTGTTCATCTTCTGGGTGAAGCGCTGGATGAACTTGCGGAGAGTTTCACCCGGCAGCTGCTTGAAGTCGTGTAGATCACTGGGAGCCCCCGGGCGCTCGTACCCGCCTTGAAAGCCCCCAGAAACTGCTCCTTCAGTGCCCGCCAGGAACGGATGGAGCACTTGGGAAGGTTGAGAAGCCAAGTCTGGGCGTCTCCCTTCAGGGCCAATGGGAACCAGTTGGCCATCATGACCTCGTCGGCCCCGGCAACCATCGCAGCAAGAGAGTAGATCTGCAGAAAGTCCCGGGGGTTCGTGGTGCCGTCGTAGCGGAGAACATCGATCTTGAATTTCTTGGGCCAGTTGAAGTGGCGGAACTCAGGGGCGAGGGCGAGGCAGACTTCGGCGAGGTCGATGCCCCGATCTTCCCGGCGGTGACGTTCTCGGCGATGCTCGATGCGGGTGCGCATATCCTCGTTCTGACGGTTGTTGAGCTCGTCACGAAGATCTGGGTTGCGCGAGGTAGACGACCCGATGGAGATGGCCTCGCCGTGGTCACGGTTTAGCCGGTCAGCCATCGGTGGTGCGGTGCGAGGAGGCTCCGTCTTGGCTTGACGTTCACCACGAGGCTGGCCTCGCGGATCACGTGTCTTGTCTTGTGCTGCTCCGGGATCATCGACGGTGGGAGCTTGAGTGGGTTCGACCCATGGACCACCATCGGCGAAGTCGAGAAGCCTCTCGACGCGAGTCCTCCATTCTTGGTAGACCTTGGGATCGCCGCTGCTTGGAGGGAACCGCATCAGGGCCTTGGCAGCGACTAGAGCATCATGGCGAGCTTGCGCGTCCGAAGGCGAGTGCGCGGAGGTCTTGCTCTTGGATGCTCGTGGATCCCCGCTGGGGCGAACGCCGTGGTTCCCTCCTCCAGCGGTGGGCTCCTTGCCGATGCCGTTGCAGACGCTCTTCCCCCGAGCGAGGAGGAGGCATGGTGGTGCCCTTCGGAGCCGCCGCTCTGCCAGGGCCGTTGTCCTTGTCGCGTCCGTCCACTTCGTCCGGCGCCACCCTCTCCATGGGAGGCGGGGACGGAGAGACGCTCCGCCGTGCGCCAGCAGCACGACGTTCAGCTGAAGCTTGAGTGCGCGAGGGAGAAACCGGCTTGGACGCCGCAGGGTCTCCCTTCTTCTTCGGCGGCATGCTTGACGAAGAACTTGCCGATGAACTTGATGAAGATGAAACCAGCGCTTGCGCCCCCTACCTGGCGCGCCAGATGTCGTGTCTCGATGCACGGACACCGGGAGTATAGGATACCCCCTTTTAGGTTCGGCACGGGGCGCGAAGGAGGCTGAGAATCGTCTTCTCGGGCGGAGTCTAGATCAAGCTCTCCTCTCCACGATCAAAGCATGCAACCAAAGGGACACAAGGAGCTACCCAGGTTCAGGCCGCCCGGAGGCTAAAAGCCCTACTCCTGCATGTCTGGATTGATGGGTTCTTCATAGTGTAGCTTACAATGGAACCTCCCGGATGGGGTACCGGAAGGGTTTTGGCTAGAGGTAGAAGAAGGACAGATCCTGACCCGGAGGAGATCACCTTCCCCTCTACCTTCGCAACCCTAGTCTAGTCTTGCTCTGGTTGAACTAGTGCCTTGGTTCGACCTTGTCTTCTTTTCCCTTCCGACCTCCCCCTCCTCCGTGTCTTGGTCCTCCTTTTATAGGCTAAGGGGTTGCCACAGGGTCACGTGAGGGGCATGAGGGACCTTCGGGGTGAAGGACCCTCCTCATCTAGTTTAGGAGGAGACGTGGCCTCTCCTCAGCCTAGCGTCTCCTTTGGGTTAGGTGGGAGCGTCCGCCTTGGGGTGGACAGGAGCTGACACCACCACGGGCTGTGCTTCCCACCCGCGCTGCCTTCGACTTGCTTCCCAAGTCTTCCGCGGTGAGGTGGAGAGCTTATCCACAGGGACGTGGGGAAGTACCCGAGAGGGAGCCTGGCCTCCTGCCGGGCACTCGGGCTCTCGGGTCCTTCCTGCCTTCTTGCTTGGTTCGGGGACCCGGCAGGCCCCCAGGACCGGAGCCCTTTGTCGACGTAGGCCTTGCGTGTCCTGACGGTGAACCCACCAGCTTGACTTGAGTCTTGGTCTTGTCCATCTTCATCTTGGGCCCACATGGGGTGGACCTACTTTGGCAGCACTAGGGAAACCCCATGTTCCACTGCTGCGACACCTTCTACCACCATACCAGAGGGACATCATGGTCTTTGGGTGCACACAGTTGCTGATGGTCGCTCAGGATTTTATCCAACGGGCTGGGTGGCGGCATGCTAGTAGACTTAACGATGTCTAGATTCTTTATGCCTACTTTTTTCTTCTGGTTGATTTATGTGGCGACGTTATGTGATCGCTGATTGCAAGACTTTATTACTCTGAAACTATTAATAAAAAGTTGTGTGCATCAATCGATGCAGAGGCTGGGGCTTCGCTCCCCATTTCGAAAAAAAAAACCGTTCAGCCCCGACGAGCGGAGTAGCTGAGAGGCGGGCCATCCTCTGTCGGTGTTGCTTACATTGTTACCTCTCTCTTTCGCCCCATGCCTCACCCCCACATCATCGCCGCGACAAGCGGAGTAAAGTTTGACTTTAACTAAAAATATTGGCAATGCATTTTGGGAGGGAGGGAGTATAATGTTATGAAAACCATGATGGAGGAAATGTTCGCTTAGTGATGATGCTGGATAAATGATGATACATCCTTAAACACAATTTATACAAAGGTTTCAGTTGTTGGCTTTGTTGCCCGTGACATGCTCAGCGAGCTATACAGTAGCATGCATGAGACATTCCTTTGGACGCCTCACTATCCTTCATATATATCCTCATCGTTGAGGCGTCGACCAGCTGACAGACGCTAGTTCTTCTCCTGATCAAGTGCAGCTCCTCTTTATTTCTTTCAGCTGGGTCATGAAATCTACTCCATACTCACCCCAATGTTACACACTAATTACTTCTCCCACTCGTGTATTTTCCACTCCGGCAGCTGCTGAATTACCATCTGCGCAGAACAAAGGATCAAGGCCATGCTCTTACTGTCGTTCTGGGAAACAAAATGAAATGAAACAGTGTCTTTTCGTAACGTTCAGACATCAGGATGCAAGCTTTAAGCACAGTGGACTGCCTTACCTGTCCTGTTGAATCTGGTTTGCCAACCGTAGCCTGGCACGCTAGTCTCCACGACTTGGGTTTCTAAAGATCAACAACAGAGTTTTAGTACAAAATTACTATACTGTTATTATTTCTCTGGTTTACTCATTGGAGAGCTGTGCACATACCCTTCTAAGTTTTTCCTTTTCTACTTCATTTTTCGGAGAAAGCATTTCACCGCCTTCAACTACCTGGAATGAAAAATCGTGCACTCTGAGTTGCAGTTGATACTTGATAGCAAAGATTAATTCTAGACAGAAGATGATCCTTAATTCCTTATCGATTCAAGACTTGCAATGTAAACGAGCTTGGCTTAAGATCACTATGTGCTTCAGAGAATCTCCGTACCTCCACGATGCAAGTCCCGCACTCGCCGCCTCCTGAGCAGTTGGACAGCGGCTTATCCTGCAGCAGCAGCAACAGCAACGGTAGCATCAGAACATGGCTGATACAGCAACACGGAGCTCATGGCAGGAGAGATTAATTGCCGGCGGCAGTACTCACGTAAGGCCCGTAGAGGTCGATGTATCCGTCGAGCATGATGTCCCTGAGCTTCTGCCCGCCGCATGCCGTCCGGTAGTGCACGTCCGGCGTGCCGTCCGGCAGTAACCGAGGCTGCGTTGGCGTGCGGCGTCATCGCTTCAATTCAAGACGACGAAATGCAGAGTCGATAACAGAAATCGAGGCAGGAAAAGAAGCACTCACGCTGACGAACGCGAAGTCGACGGACGGCGGCTCCTCCGGCGCGGCCGCGGGCTCGGCACCAGGGGCGTCCGTCTCGACGGCACGGGCAGCGCGGAGCCTCCTCCCCCTCCTCTGCTGTTGCGGCATGTGGACAGAGCGGCACTGGTGGTTCTCGCTGCTGCTGCAGGACGGAGCTGGATGGGGCGAGGAGGTGCCCAGGAGGCTGATGAACTGAGGAGTGGCTGCCATGGCCGACGATGCCTGCACTGCACCGTGTGCGTGCGCGCGCACGCTTGTGAAGATTTGTTTTGGCCTTGTGCTATCATCTTATCCTGGGCTGATGCTACCTGTGGCTGCCGAGGGCCTGGGAGTGGGCCCGCACGAGTGCGTAGGGGCGCTTTTCTTTTTGAATTTTGTGAGGGTATTATATCAAAGAATTTGTACTTGTGTAAGTAATGATGGAAAATAGAACAACAATAGAATCCATATAATATTTCATTGACATTAGAGTATTTATTACAATATTTTGGTACAGTACATTTGATCTTTACAAAAGAAATAAAATATGAAACTATAAGAAAGAGAAAATTTCTAAGTACTACACTTCATCTTGATTCTTCTTCTTATCTTTTAGCCTGAAATAGAAGACAAGACAAAATGAAATTTTGGGTTATGTTAAATACTTGTCAATACCAAATGGTGAGGCATTATCTGTCTTTAACTTAGTTAAGGATAAATTAAGATTATATCTTGATCACCACATTATTCAAATTTCAAAACCTAGAGGTTAGCCCGGTTCGTCCATATCTGGCCTTCTGCAATGCTAAAGAGTCCAAATGCAAAAGGTTAGATAGAGACGACGACTTTGAAGAACCTTTCACTGATTGAGGATCTTTCGTTTCCGTTCTTTGATCCGATATTATTGCCTCCGTTTATCAATCAATAAAGTTAGGTCATTCAACTTGATGCAAGTGATATTACTTAGTTGCAAAACACTGCTTTAACTTATATTACAGACGGAAGTACCATTTAGAAAATTCTTAAGGGAGGACGACTCAAGATTTATACAGAACTATGCTACAAATCAACCGACCTGTGTAAGAGACCCCAAAAAAATCCAAATGTTTTGTCTTAATTAACACTTCTGATCTAGTCTAGGTTCAGATGGGAAAATAGGGCATTTGGCCATGCCGCTTCTCCGTTTTCACGCTCGCAGAAATAGTAGCCCCGTAAACCTTCGTACATACTCTCTCTGTTTCAAATATAAGACTCTACTTTTGTTTCTGGTTTTGTCTTGAGCTGCTTTTCAGTTGTCACAAATATCCTTCCACATGGTGAGAAAGAGGATATTCCGCTCAAACAAATAATTCAGGTCCCATCATATGTTTAAAATGGTGTCTTCGACGGGACGAATTACCTTGATGCAAAACAACAGAATTATGAACACAATACAAAGCAAAGTGCTAGAACATTATCCGTCTCTTGGTGAACCAAATCGGGAACAGTTTGAATCAAACCTTTAATTAAGGACTCTACTGAACAGCTTGTCGAAGAATACGTGCATCTAAATTTCTCTACCGTCAACAGATCAACAATGTAAACTGAATCAAATTGTTTCCCAGTTAAATCAAAGAAGCTTCAGCCTGATGAGAACTCATTCCATTGAACACACTAATCAGGACCCAATACTATGGTGCATCGGTGACGTCCACAGAACGCGATACCAGATGCATAAGAAAAGATGATTCATGAAGAAAATACAGAACAACCTGAAAGTACTTTAACCAATGATTATGGAATGAAAAAACGAAGTGTGTGATTAGTCATGCGCTCTCTGTTACAAAAATATATACTCATCTGCCATTCAACACCAGAAAAATGTCTTGCCGCAAAAGAAGTACGTACTACACAACATATGCAATCAATGTGCCTCCAGAAACAGCACGAAATATGAATTTACATGAAAAAATACACTCTACGTTTCAAATCGCCCTGAGGGCATAGCGGCTACTATTTCCTTCACCAACAAATCTAAAGGCGAAAGTATTGGCAATGCTGGTCAGAGTTCAGTTTATTTGGAGATAAATCGGATAAAATAAACCTTAGGCATGTTAAAATGGAAAACAACTGTAGATTATAATATAAAGCGGCGACATAAGGTCCAGTTGAAGACAATCATATTCCCATACATTTTAAAAATATAGAACATTATTATTCAGCACTGAAATGGTTATTTTGAATCAAATAACAAAAATGAACGGATATCATAGCTACACACTATGGTAAAACCACTAGTGGGAAAAGGCCTATCTGTGGCGCACTTTTTTGGGATTCTGTGGCGCACCCGCCAAATTGCTGGGTGCGCCACAGAATTCTCGCCACAAAAATTATTTTTGTGGCGCACCTGGCTTGGTGTGCCACAGAATTCTCACATTTCTGTGACGCACCTGGCCTGGTGTGGCACAGAATTCTCAAAAAATTCAAAAAATGCAAAAAAAATATAAAAAGTTAAAAAAAATCAGAAAAATCAGAATATGAAATAATATGAAAAATCCTAATTATTGGAACTATTTTCATATTTTTTGAACTGATACCTTCCCGCTAGGTCACCCATCCTAAAATTGCTCCAACCCTAGCACGCTTAACTTCTAAGTTCCACCCAGTCCACCTACCCTTGTGTTACTCAAGTTCTTATTGATATATATATATATCATATGAACCCTCTTAAGTCTTGTATATGTATATGTGTGGTATGTATTATAAATGTGTGTTTTTAAGTTTCAGAATTTTCAAAAACTTTTAAAGTTTCAAAAGGAGATTCAAAAGATCCAAAAAAAAATTCAAAAAATAAAAAAAATAAAAAAAAACTAAAAAATCAAGAAAAGTCAACAATCTTCTTTGTTATACATTTCTGTGTCTTTTTTGGACTTTTTGAATTTTTTTAAATTTTTTTTTTTGATTTTGCTGCGAAAACTCGTCTGTTTGAAATAACTTTTTTTTTCTTGTGAAATTTGAGGAATCTGTGAATTGCTGACCGGGTGCACCACAGAATCCTAGTGCGCCACAGATTTTTTTTTCTTTCAAATTTTACCCGCCCACCAGATAACTTTCTGTGGCGCACCTGGCCATGTTTGGTGCGCCACAGAAAGGTGACATTTCTGTGGCACACCAACTTGGTGCGTCACAGAAATGTGACTTTCTGTGGTTGGTGCGCCACAGAAAGGTGACATTTCTGTGACACACCAACTTGGTGCGCCACAGAATGTCACATTTCTGTGGCGCATGTGGTTTAGTGCGCCACAGAAATGTGACTTTCTGTGGCGCACCGGGCTTGGTGCGCCACAAAAAATATTTCTGTGGCGCACCAGGTGCGCCACAGAATGCCAACTTTCCTATAAGGGTTTTCCTACTAGTGAACTAAATGCCACCGTTGGGCATTAGCATAAGTGAGAGTAGGGCATATGATATCTAGAGAAGCGTCATAGCTTTCGTCATCGTGCTTATCCCATATCATGTGTTTCCTAAATATCTAAGTACGGTAACTTAAGATATACAATGCTTTATCTTTCCCTTCAAGCAAATACTGTACTAAACAATAGCTGTCCTCATAATTCCTTTCCTCGTAATGATATAACCATATTTTTGTGAGAATATAAGATATGTGCACGTAAAGTCGGAACCGCGTTAAGTAATTTTGCTCAAAAGTCAAAACGTTGCACTGGACTAACATATGATTCTCCCATACTCTTACAGTCAGATACTGTAGTAATTTGGAGATATATAATGGTTGAGTCGATCTCAAATGGGAATTGATTAGCTAACAAAATTAATTTCGTCGGGGAGAAAAATCAGCACTTAATTACGCCAAAATAATTCTCAGTTGGTCCTGCCATTTTGACCTTTTAAATGGAGTAGATATTTATTTACCATTTAATGACTTCCAACGCAACACAAATATAGTTACATGCCTTACAGTATAAATAGACATGTGTACCGACTCTTGTGTCGTACAACTCGACTTATCAATCCAAGTATCCAACACTGGCCTGCAACATCTCAAGTTACCAATCCTTGTATAAACACCATGGCACGCAAGATGGCAGTAGTAGTTGTATCTATGTTCGTATTAGCAGCCCTCTTCAGTTACGGTAAGTAAAGAACATAGTCTCAGAGCTTTACTATAAACATTCATCCTCTGATGGATTCCTAATAACAGGCACAGAAGCCCAGTGTGCGCATATTGACCGCTCAAAGCTGCCAGATCCCTGTGATGATATAAAATGTATGAACTTTTGCATACAACAGAAGTACCAAAATGGAACATGTCTTTATTCTGGGGAGGGTCCTGGTATAATTCATTGCTATTGCCTTAACTGTGAGGACACGACTTTGGTTGATCAACCGGCGCCGCTACAGCTAGAGGACACGAACAGAGCTTGAACATGCAACATATGATGGATACATCACCACAGAAATATTAGTGCTCCTAGTGAGGCTGCCATCTTTAGTTGTAAAATAACTGTGGTGATTGATAATGAAGTTGATCAGAAGAACTGTACCACAGTATGGATTTTATTTTATTTGAATGGTTGCAGTATGGATTTTTGTGTGCGTCTATACATACAATAGACGACATATCTTATATGAGAATGACCACACCGTGTAACCCCTCTTTTCAATTCCCCTGTCTGTCACACGGTCTAGTCCTTTCTCATTCCTGCCCTCCTCAATCCTACCAAAGTGTAGAACAGCGGTGCAAACTAGTTCTCCACTGTACTGTTACTAGTTAAATAGGCAATCTAGAATCAAACCTTTCATGTCGCCCAACTCAAAATAAGAATTCGACATTCCTAATACAAGTTCTAGATCACCGGTTGTCCTGGACTTCCAATTTTAATAGTCCCTGAGGAATAGCCGAATAGGACAAACCATAACACAAAGTCTGAACACGTTAGACTATAAAGTATAAACGATGCCAGTTGTTTAGGTGTTCCCATGAAATCTAAGTTTAGATTGTTGGTACAAACTAACTTTGCAGACTAGAACTACTGATAATCAGTAATGCAAATTTTTATGGTACTTTTGGACATACTGGGATCTTAGTTTAGTGTATTTCCAAATCAACAATCAATGATTCAATACTCCATCTGCCAGATGTTGCTCTTTTTTTTTTTTTTTTTTGCATGGCAGATGTTGCTCGTTTGAGGATTTGGGCAAGTCAAACATTCTTAGGTTTGATCATCACTGATTCCCTTAAGAAAAGTTTACCAACATTGATACCATGAAGCTGGTATTGATCTGTTATGAATATAATTTTGTAATGTATAATTAGTTTTGTTTGAAGCAAAAATTTCATAGAAATTGATGCTCAAAGTTTCAGCTTGAAGACTGGTGATGTCCAAACAGCATATTTTAGTGATTAGAGGATGTACCTATCAGCCTGCAGAGTTGTCTACTACTAGAATTCCAGACTCCACTAAATATTTACATAATTTCCAATTGGTTTTGCGTAGCTCAGAGTTATTTACTACCAGAATTTCAGTCTTTGTTAACTGTTTGAATAATTTCCAGTCCGTTCCGCTTCCGGCATATGCTTGGCAATCACCATATTTCATACCTGTGAGTTGTTAAAGTGGTTAACTGTCCATGTACAGTTCACAGATATATGGAGTCAAATGTTGGAATATGACAAACATCTCATATTTCTGAACAACTTACACAATACAAACTCATAGTTACTAATTACTTGAAATGCCAAGTTTGCAATCCAGGCCTGGTTTATTCAAGACCTCGTTTTGGCAATAACAACAGAAATTTCAAAGAATAACAGGATCTGACAATTTTCAGTTGAATAGGGCAAACTCAGGTGCATCCGACAGGATTGGATAAATACTACAAGTTGTAAACTGATTGCCTTTCATTTGAGGTAACTAATAATAACAAAAATGTAAATTACCATGAATCTGAAGTACAAAATACAGTACTATTTTGTACAGTAATTCCTGAAGTAAAGATAAGACATAACATTACACTGAAAAATATTGTAAGACATAATGTTCAGCAGTTCACACCTGAGATCATTGTGATACAAATACAGTTTAAGTTTTTTCCCTGTTAGAGGCAAGCGAGCTTTGTTTAATATAGCATGTTCTTACAATTGCATAGCTAACAAAGACGGCGTGGTAGAGTGATTACCCAAAAAAATACCATTTACGTGAAGAACTTATCATAAATTAAAACATGATCTCAGCATTATGCAACCAAACGACGATGTTGGAGGCATCGATCAACAAAAATGTAATTATTATCAGTAGCAGTCTATCACCTCAAATCACATATTATGTTTTTCCGTCCAATGCATAACCGCCAAATGGGGCATAGTCCTAGATCTACAATGTACAACACAGTTTTGTCAAAATTGAATTACATGGTTTGCTTTTGAATTGCTATCTTCCACTTAATCCTACATCATGCGCTTTACAGCTAAATATGCAGGAGCAAAGAACTTCGCACCATGGGAAGATGAAACAACTCAGTAGTACCTTGTGGAAGGAAAGGATGACAATCCTCTGTACCTCTCTGGCTCTCACAATCATGTCAATATAATTCAATCCATCTGACTATTCATTATGTCGATGCTGCTGTTGTATATTATTGAGGTAATACTCCATGTGTATTCTTGAAGAGAAGCACTCCAGCCACAGCTTTGGCGCTGCAGGATGCACATTGTAGAGGTAGGAAATGAACTTCTTCTCTGAGTTAGCAAGCACAGTTGCAGGGGCTAGTGATCTTTTAATAAGACCATACTCTTGGAGCCACCGAAGCATTGCATACCTAGGCTTGACCCGGTTCTCCAAATCAAAGCACAGTAGTGCTGGGAAACAATCAAGATACTCCAAAGAGTATCCCAGCTCCAAGGTCATGTAGTTCAACTTTTCATTGAGCATCTCCTTGCCCTGGTTCAGTATCTTCGGGAACACACTCACCATCCGACACAGCATCGTGTACTCCACCCCTCTTTCAAGGAGGTAGTCGAATCGCTCTTGCAGCATTTCCTGGGTGCTGTGCAGAACAGGGAGTACGTGTGTGGCTATCTTGTTCTCACCATACCCGATGCTCTTCAAGAACTCCTGTTTGGCGTCTACATGTTGTGCATTCTTCTCCGCCTTCACCTTAACCATTCTATCCAAGAATGCTCTCTCGACCTCCAGATCATAACTAGCATCCTCCAACACAAAATCTGGTGACAGATACCGAAAGCTCTCCCCGCCACCAGAAATCTTCTCCAAGAAACGATGGCTCAGCCCCATTGCTCGTAGCACACCAGGTAGGTTCTCTAGTCTGTTCCTCCCAACCACAAACGGGTGCTTCTTCACCGCCGCATCAACCTCATCATCAACCAATCCTACTCTCTTCAGGTACTCCGGCACTGAGATCACCACGCCATCAAAATCAAGATCGAAAACCCCAGGATTGCTCAGTAAAAACCTCCCTGCCTCCTCCCCTGCCAGTCCCAGATTCATGAAGAATTTCAACCTCTCACTAATCCGCTCCTCCTTAAGCTCAAGAAACACCCTCTGGTTACACCCAACAAGGCCCCCAATGCTCCCAATCTTCACCCCAGCATCGTAGAACATCTGCATCCTGCGGCAGACCCGCAAGAACATATCAATGTCATTGCTTGCCCCCAAATCCGGACCCAATCCTCCATACGCCCTCCTCAGATCATCGACGAGGGGGGCACTGCTGGAGAGATCACTCTCAATGAGCGAGGGGAAAGCAAGGCAGGCAGCGATGATGGCGGCACGGAGCAATGGGCGGAGGCTTTCCTCGAGGGCGACGAGGCGGGCGGAGATAAGGTCGGGAGGGACTTGGAGGAGGATATTGGGGAATAGTAGGCCGAGACGAAACCACGGGAAGCCGAAATGCGCGAGCGCGGCGACGGCGGGGAGAAGGGACGGGTGGTCGTTGAGGAACATGAGCTCGGATTCGGTGGAAGGGGGGAGGCCTATGGACTCGAGGAAGAAGGGGAGCTCGTTGAGAGGGTGGAAGGAGAGGTGGCGGCGGAGGACGGAAGGGAGGTCGGAGGAAGGTAAGGAGCTGGGCACGGCCGGGATGCCGTCGATGAAGGCGAGGAGGGAGCGCGGGGCGAGCCCGGCAATGGAATCGGCATGGGAGGAGGGGAGGCAGCGAGTGGCGATGAGGTAGTCGGAGACGGCGGCGCGGGCGGCGGGGACAGCGGCGCGGCGGAGTCGGTACGGCAGGTTCCGTAGCTTCGGGACCCCCGACGAATACGTGGAGAGGAAGCGGCGGAGCGCGGCGCGAAAGAATGGCATGTCGCTGCTGCGCCGCCGTATATTGCTCTCAAGCCTTGCATAGATGGGTTTCGTAATGGATGTAGGCCATATATTGGCATAGATTCAACTCACTTGAATGGCAAATGGAATTGACAGTTAGCTGTAGTCACTGCTTTAGATGGTCATAATTGGATGTTCCTGGTGGCATATGGTTTTATTGAGTCTGAAAATTCGAGAATTGGGCTTGGTTCATGAATCAAGTGAAGAAGGCAATAGGAGACCCTCCTGTATTGGCTGTATGTACTGATGCTTGCAAAGGTCTTGAAAAGGCTGTTAAAAGTGTCTTTCCTCAAGCTGAGCAACGTGAATGCTTTAGGCATATGTGGCACAATTTTCAGAAATATTTTCATGGCAATGTGTTTGGACGGTTGTGGCCTGCTGCTAGAGCTTATAGGCAGGAAGAATATCAACATCACATGGCAAAGGTGTATGAGGCATCCGAGAAAGTGTTTCCTTACCTTAGGGACCACCATAACTTGATATGGATGAGGTGCTTGTTCAACCCTGAGATCAAGTGTGACTACATAAATAACAATCTTGCTGAATGCTTCAATGCATGGGTGCGAGACATCAAGGACTTGCCCATTGTGCAGCTTGCTGACAAGATTAGAGAGATGATTATGGAGCTATTTAGGAAGAGGAGAATGCTTGGAGAAAAATTTGTAGGGATAATACTACCATTTGTCATACACCAATTGAATGCAAAGACTAGGGGACTAGGACATCTCAAGGCCAAAGCATCAGCTGATTGGAGTGGGGAAGTGACAAATATCTACAAAGATGGTGAGAGACATGTGGTCAAAACACTCACATGAGTGTACGTGTCTGCAGTGGCAGCACACAGGCAAGCCTTGTGATCACGCACTAGCCTTCATAAATGTCTTGCAAGCTCGCAACTATGTCAACATGGAGGCTTATGTACATGAGTACTACTCGGTTAGCAAATTCAGGGCAACATATGAAGGTGTAGTTGAGCCTCTTACCGACAAGAATCAGTGGCCACAAGTGGATGCAGGCTTTGTGCTGCGTCCACCACTTCCAAAAGGAAACAAAAAGAATGCTGGAAGAACAAGGAAGCTGAGAGCAAAACATTGGTGGGAAGGTGGATCAAGGCAGGGATCGAACAAATGCACAAAATGTGGAGAGCTAGGATATAGAGAAGCTGGATGTCCTACAAATGGAAAAAACTATAAGTGTTGTTTCTTCTTCTTATATGATGGTTCATTTACATGAAGTGTTCTAATTGCTACTTTTCTTGTAGGAACCGTACCAGCAAAAAGAATACATCGCCATGGTTTGATGTTTCAGTTAGCAATGCCATCCCATCTACTCCAACAAAGAGCAAAACTGCTGCCACAACTAGCAGTCCTGGACCTGTTACAAGGAGCCAAGCTACAGCCCAAGCTGCTGCCACAACTAGCAGTCCTGGAGCTGTTACAAGGAGCCAAGCTACAGCCCAAGGTGCTGCTGCTACACCAACAAAGTCTCCAGCGAAAGGAAAGAAGAAGAAGATGACTCCTAAGAAGAAGAAATTAAGTGACCTATAAACTGTTTGTGGTGTGTGTGAGAGACAAAAACTCACTTTTATTTGTTGTGTGTGAGAGACAAAAACTCACTTTCATTTGATGTGTACGTGAGGTGCAAACTTACTGTTATTTTGGGTGCTGAATTTGTTGACTATGCTATCAGTTTGTGGAATTTATCCTTGTGAGTTTGTTGATTTGCTGTTAGATTTGTGAATTTATCCATGTATTTGCTGTCAGTTATGTGAGTTTCTATGAATGTTAACATTGCAGGGAAATTATAGCATTTTTTTTGGTTCGTAACAAGCACGTACCATCACAATATAGTTGGAAGAGAGATCAGGGGTAGTTTTGTCTATTCATGTGTCCATTTGTTATTTATACATTGACAAACCTGTTAAACATTGCAAAGGGGGGCATCAGCTACGTTTAGCAAAAACAGGGGGGTTCAAAGGGAGGCAGACGAACTAGGGGGTTTAAATTGCCGTGGCACACCAACAGGGGGGGTTATTATCAATTCTCCCGCCGCCGTGAGGTCCTGGTCTACGCCATTGTTCACCTCACCTTGTACCAGGGGTTAGGGCTTTTCAGACTGTCTGCATCTCCAGTTTGGTCAAAACTTTTCTTTTTTTTCGAAAAAAATAGCTCAAAACTTAAAAACTTGCAACTCAACTACCGCTACAATAAAAAAACTCAACTAAACTGAAAAGGAAGTTTTTTAAATAGCTTCAAAATAAATACAAATCTGCAATACCCTCCCAAAAATACAAATATTAAAAGACATTGTGTCATTGTTTTGTTGAAACACAGGCAAAAGAGAATTGCCCGATTAGTTGACGGAAAGCTAGATAAAAACCGTCACAACAAAATCACATGCAGAGTGCAGACTACTCCCATAGCCCAAGGCATGAAACTCCCCAACCGCCTAGCACACTAAAGAACTCACCCAACATGATACAACCGCACTCTCGGAACACAGATCACCACATCACACATGACACTTGGACAAAAACCTCGTACATCCGCTATCCGAAAAGATGAGAATCATCCATCAAACAGTTGTGGACGACTTTCTTGTGACACCACTCTACTTCTGCTACTGTGAGAGACTGCTCCACCTTCTTGACTATGTCCCCCAAATCCTTTCCTGACACCGATATCCTTGCCAAATTCAGGTCTAGCCGCCTCCGATCCGACGAGTAAATCGCAAATGCCTTTACAAAGAGAGTCTCAAAATTAGGTGCCAATACACATGACTCACGAGCCTCATCCCTCGAAGACAATAGCAGTGGTGGTGTGGAAGCCACCGTCGAGGAGTCCACCATCGACAGAGGAGGAACAGGCTCGTAACCCAACTCCTGAAGCTCGGGCATGACTAGCATCACCAGAGCCATGACAACAGTGAGTCCTCGCTCATAGAAGCAGCCAACACATCAAGCTGCAGCGAGGAGCATGGCTTGGCACAAGGAGAGAAACACCCATAGAGGCCAGCTTCCCCCATCATTCACGGAACCAGGCACGGAGCTCAGACATAGAAGAGACATCATGTGCAACTGGGGATCTACCGAGAGCAGTCACTGCTCTCGCAAGAAAATCTCAACTCGTACCAGACAGTGTTGAAGCTCGGAGCGCAGTAGCAAGGATAACGTCACATCCAGCGGTCTGTCTAAATCCCAAGTAGTGACATACAGCACAAGAATAACAATGCTACATTATTGACGGGCAAAGCCACAAGACAACTCTGTCATTTAGAGAGTTAACACTAGCGTATATACAGTTCCTACTTTTACTCCCAACAAAAAGTCCGGACCAAAATGCTTTTGACCCTGAGAATTATCCTCCTACCTGGAACTTGTACATAGCACGAGCTAACCACCAGATAAACCTAATGAGGAGGTGCCCGCCAGGTCACCTCCATACAGTCTCGTTTGCATCCGTGAATATGGGATTGTGGTGCTCAATCAGGCACTGAATCACCTCAATGGCGCTGTAGTCTGGAGGGGAAGCGTCATCCAAGGGGATTTGCGAGGAAGCATCCACATCATCTTCATCTGCACATCATATAAGCGAAAATGTGTTGGATTATAACCACCAAATGAAAAGGCTTGGGTCAGCTCGGACATAGGTGTCAAACTAGTGGCGTCTTAGATGATGATTAAATGTAGTTTACAGAGAGGCAGATATAGTCACATTTCTTTATCAGTCCTCAGATTATGTTGACACCTCATTTACGGACACAACTTATTTAGTTTACAGGTGGGCGGCTATATTAACACTTACGTACCGGCCTTTTGATTCAGTTGATCACTCATTCACAATAGTGGAGACCTCATGCACAGTGACAACTTTCTTGGCAGTTGGCAAAACCTCAGTTATCAATTCATACTGGGTAGTCAGCATTGACAATATAACTTGACAACTAAATATGGGGCATCGAGCATGTTTCTTTCATAAAATGAGTCAACATTACACTTAGTGCACTTAAGTCTTTATCTAAAAAACTTGCATTTAAGTGCTATCAAATTTCCTGGGTTCTCTGAATTAAAATCAAAAGTAGATTTGCGTACCTAGCAGGTCCCATGTAGTGGTATTTGATGTTGTGTCCACGATTTTCGGAGGTGGCTTTAGTGTGAATCTGAGATGATTCCGCAAATCTGTTCCAGAATCTCCTTGCTGCCACATGACAAAGGCGTGAACTCCACAGCAAGGGTACGAGAGTCCATCTGCATATGGCAACAAATTTGGTCAAACCCTCCAACAGAAGCAAACCTTTTAGTTAGACTGAATACATCACTTTGAGGACTGAACACAAATAAGATCAACTTCAGAACTAGAAATAAACCATCACATTTCACTAGTAGTTTATACTACAAAAATTACTAAATTGTGAAGGACATAATTGTGGAGAGTTGTACAGTGTGGTTTCTCAATCCAGACGGAACTGCAAGAATCATCTAGTAAACCCAGATCTGCACACTGCTCTTTCTATTACTAAATATTTTTGTCAAGACAGATAAGCAGGTACTTGCACATTTATCCTATTCTCTTTTAGTGCATACATTGTGCATGTTTATGCTTAATTGGACAGGACATGACTACCAAATGTATGAATGGTGAATACAGTTAATGTTGAAGAGTTTTGCCATCAAGGTCCACTGAAGACTTTTGTTATCTAAACAGGAAATGATAGTTCATTGGTGATAAGAAGGCTACAATCAGTAACAGAATTTGTGGATAACTCTACAAGAACTGCTGATTTATGGATTAAGTGTTCAGTGCAATCTATTAAAAGTTACAGACAGTTCATGCTGATTTGAGTGTTCCTTTAGCTTATGTACAATAGATCTAACTGTCAACAAAGTTATTACTGAAGAAAACCAGAAATAAACTAGCAGCATGAACCAAGGGTTGGCTGGTCAAATGGCCGTTTTCTGAGACATTGTAAGTGGTGCACAAGCCATGAGTTAATTACTTAAGTTACCAAGTATACTGTACTTCCATAATGAAATTAAAGGTGTTTCCTAGATTATTGCTGAATGGCCATAATCATGTTCATAGATTTACACTCTACGCTAAACTGAGCTTTACTATTTTAGTTTCAGCATTTTCAGTGACCAAGAAGATAAGTACCAAAATAAGGGATGAGAGTATGAGACATGCCTTGTTAAGTGCTGATTTACGGCTTACTCGCAGTAGCAATGCCGTAACAAATTCTAGGGTCATGTAGTTCACATTTGGAAGCTTCTTCAGTATGTTCTTAAGATCATCAATGCTAACCCTTGCATCTCTAAGCTCGTCATAAAGAGCAAATGTAGTAAGCGGCTCAGGGATGCTGGCAAGGTAGCACTTGATCAGTGCAGCTACATCAATAGGACTTACACCATCAGGCAAAGCTGCACCCGAATCTGCAAGCGACAAACTCATAAAACCCACAATAATGAATAATGACTGCAAAAGTTAAGTTTGAATATGAGTTTCTTTGGACCCTTACCCTCATTGTAAAGTGAAACTAATTGCTGAAGAACTTTTCTGTCACCTTCAGATTTGAACAAGTTCTCATTGCTCAAACCTAATAATCAGATAGTTTCTGACATCAGATTCGGTACAACATGTAGTAATAAACCAACGTCTATGTAATTTCAGTGATTTCACCTGATATAACCAGGTAGTCTGCACACCTTGCCAGTATGAGGGGTACAGCTTTACCAGATTGCTCGCGTTGTACAGTGGCTTCAATAGGAACGCCAAAGACTGCAAGCATGCCATACAGGCAAAGTTATTGACAATTGCAGAATAGCAAAAGGTAATCTGTTAAATTAAGCTTATCATGTAGCTGCTTTTGATGCTGACAGTTGCAGAATTCACAGTATGATACACGAAACCTAAGCTGCATTAAGAACCATGACAAAATATGCTTTTCAGATAAAATCTTAAGACAATGAACTGCAGACTCACCATCAGTGCTGGCAACTCCCTGCGAAAAGGAACACAAAACTAAGAATCAGCACCTACCCCAGTAAAGTGATACTATATTGCCAAGTAACAGAAGCTCAGCCACAAACCTTCTGCCAGCGTTCAATATTGCTCAAAATAGTTTTGCTTTTGTCCGCAGTTTTTTTAGCAGCCTACAATGAAGCACAGGGGACAGAACCACCAAACTCAGTCTCATGAAGCACTTTTGTTTAACAGAGGGAAACAAAGCAAGCATGCGAAGAAAAAACTCAAACATCAGATCTGAGGTTATGTTCTTAATTTAGGTATTTATCGTCTGCAGATTTCCCTGGTATACAAGCTATGACACAAATATCAACAACTATCTCCTAAGTGCCTCCTGGTATGTCAATAATCAAGTTGTACAACTTTTCTATAAGTTTGGCTGGTGATGATGTAGCCCACTTATGAGACATTCTTACAGTTAGCATCATACATGACATGAGTTAATTTGACAATACATCACTAAAGGTGGTAAGCTATTGATAGTTGTTTCAGATAAACCGGTCTTGACCTAAGGTTTCAAAACTATATAAGTATAGATTCTGCATTCACAACGGAACAATTAAAGATATAACTGAACAAAGATAAACCGAAAGTAAATTTCTGTCCCAAGGCTCAGACCTCTTCAACTTTGACCTTTCCCACTGCAACCTTCTCCTTTGTCTCTGAGATGCCCTTCCTGAGAATCACCCCAGTGTTGGCAGCAGCAGAGATGAAGCGCTCCTGCACGGTATCACCTGGTGGCGCGGCCGCTGTCTAGCATCCTGGAAGATAGCCCACCGACTCTTCACGACTGACCCAACCTTCCCAGCAACATCAGCTATATTATCCCCTGCAGACTGTCCTGCCTGCTTCAGCTTGAAGCCTGCCCCCAAAAAACATCCACATCCAACATTCAGAATCCAAAGGCGTTATGGTATCCATACACATAAAGGACTAGAACACAAATATCGTGCACAGGCACAAAAGTAATTCAGAAGTGCACAGACATGGCCTATCTGTAATGGCGTGATGGTACCCAATGTTTATGCTTAGTTTCTACGTATATGCCAGTTCGAGATAAGTAGACGCTGAAACAGCATGACTAGAGTAAACCAAGAGAGAGCTACTGCAGCACGTACCCGATGTAGAGAAGAAACTCGTGGCCTTCTGGCGCCATTGAGGCGATTCCACAAGCGGCATCACCACCTGCATAACAGAACGTACAAATCAGGGAAGCCCCAGGAGCAGGAATGCGCAAATCTGAAGCAATCGCCTGCGTGACTGCTTGGGATTGGGAGCGAACAAAATTATGCAGCAACACATACTCTCAAACTGGAAACGACAAGTACCAGGACATCAAAATACCCGATAGGTCCTCGCCCCAGAGCCCACACAAGCTCGGAACAGAACTAATCGCAGATTAGATCAACAAACTCGAGCAGGCGCTCCCTTCTACAGGACTAGTCGCGACTACCAGCGAGCATAAAACACAGGACACCACGCAGGCCAAGAGAATAATAACAAGGAGACGGCTAGTGATCCAAGAGCGAGCGATCCGAGGATCGAAATCAAGCTGCGCTGGTCGTCTAGCCCCAAAATAAAACAAAACAAAGTCATGGATCAAACGGGGCAAACAGAACACAGGACGGGAGCTGCCTCCGAACCAGTAGCGCCGTGAAATCGAACCAACCCGAATCAGTACCTCTCTTCCGAATCGAGTCGAGCCGAGGAGGACGAAGGTGGGGAGGGAGAAAGCGAGAGGACTCGGCCGCCGAAATGAAATGGGAAAATAAATATTGAGACGATTTTTTGTGTGCTTTGGATTCTAGAGAGAGAGACTGGGAGAGGAGTCAATGGCGGAGGCGATTAACGGCACTCCGCAATTCGGCTCGTGCCTATCCATCCGGTTGCGAGTTTCCCATCCAGCCAGAGCCAGCGCTGTGTGACGGCTGTACCGGTGACAGTTCTCTCTACTTTCCTTTTTTTTTCTCGGAGGATAAAAGCCGTCCCTCTCACAGGAAGGGAGAGCGCGGCGGCCTAGGGTTTCAACCCTAGCCGCCGCCGTGGAAGACATCTGCAGTTTCATCGTCGTCGCCGGCAAAGATTCGACGGGTCTTCGCCTACTCTAGGTGCCGTTCTGGCACTAGAAGGGGTGGGGACCTCGGACCTGCGCACGGCGCTTTTTGAAGGTCCTTAATGTTAGAGCTTCGTTTTGGTCGTCATCTTCTTCGTTAATGGAGATGGTCTCGGCTGTAATAAGTGATCTTCCACGCTTCGTTCGACGGCGATATACTCTTCCCGACGTCAATGATGGATTCTGTCTAGGTATGGTTCTTCAGATCTTACTTCGCTAGATCAATCTTGGATTGTTTCTCATGGTTGTCGCGAGGAGATTTGTCCTCGCAATATCTATCCCGGCTGCTACGTCTTCGGCATTGGTGATTCGTTCTCTCGGCTCCCAACGACGTCGACAAAGTGGTTCGGTTATTTGTCCCTAAAATATCAGTGGTGGTGCTCTTGCCGATGTTGCTTGATTAATTTAATGGTTGCGTGCGTGCATAAAGACTTGGCATTGCGGCTCAAAATTAAAAAGGGAGAACCTTCGGTGGTATTCACAGGTCCGTGATTTGTTGGTTTCGGCGTTGTTCTACGGCTGCCTTCAGAAAAGTACAAGATTATGTCATGGATGAAGAAAGGGTTTGAAGATCTCATAGATTTGCTAGCCTCTTTTAGATTTGTTTTTGTAATCGATGTACTCTTTGCTGGTTTAATATGTGGAAAAATTCAAAAAAAACCGTCCCTCTCAGTGGCTGCAGAATCTCGCACGCCGCCTCCACGTGGGCCCCGCCTTTTATCCTTCTTTTTTTCTTATATATAAAATGGCCCTAAGTGAACTTTTACCAACTAATGCCCTAAAAAAGACAGATTTGTCCCTTCCAAAAACATTGTATTAAAATCAAGCAAAAAAATAGCGTGCTATCTAAAATAGTGTGGCCCTCCTCCAAAAGTTATACAAGATATAGTGTGATATATCGAAGTTACATGTAAAATAGCATGATGAAAACCATGCATAACTAGGTAAGTATATTCAAATGCTAAGGCTAAATCCATAGCACAAATACAAATATGAGATTTAAACCATAAAAAATAATAAACTAAAAGATAAACAGTTTTAAACTTTAATCAGAAACATTAACATCGTCTTCAGAATAACTAGAAGAACTACCAGATTGTCCGCCATCATCATCACCTAACGTTATTTCTAGGCATTTTGTTAGTATATCTATAACATTACCACGTTTAGTGTGGTTTGACACGTATAAAAGACAAATAGCGCCGTAGCGGTAACTATAGCCTAAATATAGCGTAGCCTCTCCAAATATGCTATATCGTGCTATTAACGGGGAAATAGCGTGCTATTTTTTTCCATGATTAAAATGCGTTTTGAATATTTCAGAGATCCTCAAAATCTCAACAACAAAAAAGTCATTACCTATGACTTGTCTGAGACCGGGAAAATGAAAATCTCTAATTCATTCGAAATAAGCCATTTGATATGTTGTTTTTCAGTCTCAAAGAATCTGAAGATTTTGGAATACGCCAGGCGTTTCTCAGCCCCATACAAGGAAAACTGAATGCTGAAATCTTAAATTTTCAGCGCTTCTCGCATTTTCAGAACCACTACTACGACGTTTTTGTGGAGGGGACAGATCTGACCGCAAGTTTCTCGAGGGTCATTACCGGCTAATTTTTTCTGAAGCATCATCGAGGAAAAAAGATACTCTGGACCCATCTATGGTAGAGAGTAGGACCATGCATGGACTAATTTCTTTTTATCGGCAAAGTACATAGTTTAATGCCATTATCTCAAATCGACGGTCTCGTGTGGCACAAAAGAAAGAGTGGCATCGCTCCAGGGTTAGCTGCCGCGTGCCATTTTCGAATTCTTCCACCGGGGATTGCGAGGTCTCTGCCTACTTGGTTTGCTTCTTTCGCGGCGGGAGGGGGTGGGACCTTTGAGTTGCGCTTGTCGGTTTTAGAAGGTTTCTAAATTTTAGAGTTTGGTTTTGGTCTTCCTAATGGTATCGACTAGGTGGTGGCGACGATGACGCGTTGGAATAAGGTCTCTCCGAACGTTGCCTACCTCATTAATGTTTCCGACATTGGCGAAAGGGCCAACTATGGTAGGTGATGTCTGATCTATTTGTTTTCATTTGATTTTGTCGGTTGGTGTATCGTTCATTTAAGCTCTTCGATGGTATACGGTGGGACATTTTCTATCACTTTTACTCGTTTGGGTCTACGGTAAGATCCAATTTCTCCAACCCTCTATATTGGGGGTGAAAAATTGTAAGTCTATACTCGGTATCATTGTTCGCAGCGAGTGTATTGTGGTCTTCAAAATCTTTGTTGGCGAGGCGTTTGCTGATGGCCAATGCTTTCGTTGCTTGTTTAGTACTATATGTTTCAAGTTTCGGCGGCCGTCGAGAAGAAGAAGACAACAGGTATTAGTTGATCGTCGAACTGCATCTTCTTTACAAATGTTGTTCCTTATTAAATATCAGGTATCAGACACTTCGCATGCCTTTTTTTAAATAAAAATGTTGACGTGAAATTAACCGAGAAGAACTGGTTAGTTTAGTGTAAGAGATATGATTAACACTCAGCATGATTTTTTTCTTGGCAAATAATACGGGAACAGAAGAGGAGAAAAAGGAAAGCAACAGCTCGTCAGCTTGCATCAAGGAAAGGAACTGACGGGCCTGGTGTTGCACTTTCTCGTCTGGTGGCCCAACTTCTCACGGGCTTCGCTGAATTAGCACGGAACAATGAGTCAACGAATCGGCGGACCACGTAAAAAAAAAAAAACGAATCGGCGGACAGAAAAGGCCCGATACGAGGCAGCCCAAAACACCCATCGTCAAGCAAACGAAGCCCGGATCGGCCCTTCTCCGGATCAACCGTACGGTTCCATTCCACGCCCGAGGAGCAGGCGAGAGCAGCTCTCACCTCAGATCGGCGATGGCGATGATCCGCTATGCCGCTGGCCTCGCGCTTCGCCGGCCGGCACCACCGCCCGATGCCGCGGTGTCGCGCTTCTTCGGCAGCAACCCCACCGCTGGCCTCGCGCTCCTCCGGCGGCCGGCACCTCCAGCTGTTGCCGTTGCGCCGGCGGCGGCGGCCCGCTTCTTCAGCAGTGGCGGCACGACTGGATCCGGCAACACCATCTCCATGGTATGTGCCTTTACCTCGAATCAGTTCATTCATTCCCCCAGCAGCATACTTCGTATTACTAGAAAGCTCGAATCAAATGCTGGACTAGGACTGTAGTATTAGATTAGATTCTTTGTCGCTGGGCTATACGAAGATGAGGTAAACTCAGTTCAGATCCTAGACTAGGATCCCTGCTTGTTAGAATATGGCTTAATTCCCGGGCAGCTTTGCTTTGCTACATACCTGATTATGACCCTACACATAAAAAATCCAATCTGAAGAATTCATTTGCTCGTTCATGTCGATTGTGCATTAGAAGAAAACTGCTCTACTCTGTTCGAACCTCAGATTTAACCTTGGTTAATGTTTCCTCACCTTTGGTAGTAAGGATTTGTTCATTAACAATTTCCAGCCTCCTTGAAGATTCTTATCTGGTTGAGATAAGTAACCTATATAATACGTGGCCCATTAGCACAGCGACTTTCATATGTTGTATACAATTTTGATAACACGACTCTTGCCATATACACTTAGAGCGACGAACATGAGAACTTAAAAAGTCGGCGCTTTGCTTGTTGAAGTTAACAAAGTAGGGCAACATGATAGAAAAATATTGGGTGAGATGAGGCATGTAGTAAAACATTAAAGCAATCCATTATGAGAAGTTGCAAAACTTCTGAAACAAATATTAATATATCTTCAAATATGCTTTATCTATGTCTAAATAAAGTTTAAACACGACCTATGTCCAGAGCAAACATTAACAAGAAAATTGTAAACAATTTGTCAGCGTTAATGCTAACTGCAATTTATCTTACTTATTACTCCTACGTATGTTGTCTTTAAGATAACATTTCAAAAGATTTGTAGAGTAATACTAGAACTGTGTGTACAAAAAATTTCAGAACTTTCTGTGACTTTTGTAGTGGATTGCTCAGTACAATATCTTGCCAAAGAAAGTAATAATAGAATAAGGCTGCAAGTCTAAATGTTTGAGAAGAAAAGTAGAAAACACGTTGCTACTGCTTTTCTTGTAACTAATAATATTAAGTTTGTATCTGCTGTAGGTTGACAAGCCTGCTGAGGAAAGCAAGAAGCACTCTCAGAGCTTGCCTGCCAAGATACGAATCGTGATAAAATCTTTCAATAACCAAAAGAACAATCTGAGTAGTCTTGAGCCTTACGTGCGCAAGGTTGGGTTGCCTGAATCGCGATCCTTATACACCGTGCTACGATCACCTCATATTGATAAGAAATCCAGGGAGCAATTCTCGATGCACGTGAAGAAAGTATTCGTGGAAAAACTGGCGCAGACACATGAATTGCCCAAGAAGTTCTTCTGGATAAAACGGTTACGTATACCGGGGGCTCAGTATGAAGTCAATATTAGTTTCAAGACCCGTTTGGATAAAAAGATTGGCTGCAGCAAAGGTGGGGGCCTGCATCGACAGTAGTTCCAAGCCAAAAAGGGAGGTAGGCTTGGAAAAAAGGAGGCAGTAACTAAATGTTTCTCTTGGCCTACTGTATCCCCTGATTGAGAATAAATCATAGGTTGGTAGCTGATGGATTAATTGGGTTTTGCTGGGTGGCTGCTTTCTTGTGTTGTTGCTGCTTCAGGTGATCTGAAGCATGAGTTTAAGCCATAATTCAACTTTCTGTGGATCTTAGTTTATGGACCTTGTTTGATCTAGCTCCTAGACATACATATTCTAAATATTGACATGTGAAACTCTGGATGCATGTCTATGGGCATTATCATGTATTTCAAAGATAACAATGAGTCAATGATGATAAATGTGTGGAGAACATGATTCACGATGTATATCTACATGCTAATGTCCTCTGAATCTGCCCTAGCCTGAATGTAGGAGCTAGTATATGAATGTTTGATATGCATGTGATATTGAGTAACCGAATATTATCATGTACGGAGTACTATGTATATTTGTGGATGACAATTGATTTACTTACCGCTGACATCGTGTGATCCTCCCAAATAATTGATAACGACAGTCACGAAAGTAACCAATGTAGCTAGAGTGTAGATGAGCAATGCTACAGTACTACAATTAGCAGCTGGTCGCTGGAGACCACATTAGATGCATTCTCGATCATTGACAGATCCGTCTTAGCAGGCGAGCAGTTAGATTCGAAGTCCGGTCATCGCGGCCGCTTGGACGTTGGGTGGCGGCGAGCTGAGAGAGGCGGAGCGCGCTTGTACGTTCGCTCCGGGCGACATCCAGTTTCTGGATTTTGCTTTCTTTCTTGATCAAGAAGCTTTTACAGCCTTGCACCTTACAGGTTTGGTAAAAAAAACTTACGTACCTTATATAGAAGGTTTTTTCTTGCTGAACTGTTCCTTATAAAACGTTGGAAGAGCGGGCACGAGGCGGCCAATCGAGTATCTGCTAGTTGCTGTAGAAAAGCTATCGGTAGAGATCGGGTCTGCAATGGCGGCGGCGATGGTCCGATCTTCCTTGGCGGGACTCGTGCTCCGGCGATCATCGGCGAGCCAGAGGCTTCCATCGAGCCTATCGGCCGCATCGTTCAGTGACAACACCGCCGCCGGCCGGGTAAGTAACGTATACCACTATACCCTAGAGTAACTAGTTGCTCTATCTCGCACTGCCTCTATGAAGGAAATACTGAAATTGAGGTATACGCATATGCCTTTGTTACGCAATGGAGTCAGCATCTGCATCTGGCCATCTTTTGCAAGTTTTTTTCGGTTCCATGACAAAGTTTCTGCTTTTCGGTTTGGCTGGTCGTCCAATTTTGCTATGTGATTTTCATTAGAGAAAAGGGCCGACGCCGGGGTTTCATTCATGGACAAAACATCGAAAGCGCATCCTCTCGCTTTGTGATTCGTGATTCATGGTAGCTACCATATTACCATAAGGTTCAACACTTCAACGTGGATCGAAAACACAAGCATGTTATTTGCGAGTTCAAAACATGTTCGAATAGTTAAAAAGATCTTTCATATGATTCAAAATATAAATAGACGAAAATTATATTGGCTGCTTTTACTAACTCAATGTATACAGTGCTAAAAACTCAACCAAATTATCACGGCACGTAAAATAATTAATACTCCTACTTGTCACAATTAATTTGTGTGCTATCAACTTCACACAACTAACATATTTTAGTCAGTAAAAACAATCTTTGCTTGCCGTGACGGTGTATCTGCAGGCTTCCATTTGCATTGGAGGTACTCAGTACTCACAGTTGCTATATGTTTAATCACTTACTTTTACTATATCTTGTAGCATCAAATAGGCATCTCTGCATTGTACGTGGTCTAATGGTTACATTTACAGATCAAGAGGCGTCACATGGATGAGACTGAGAAAGAGGAGGCTGAAAAGGCACAACGGCGGCGCACACAACAAAGGTTTGCTAGCTTTGCCATCTTAATCCTAAGCACAGTAATGGACTAAACTTGTACTTGTTGGCATCTTTATTGGTTAATTCACTTGCTTGTATTTGTCAGACATGGCTTCTCCAATGGCCAACAATCTGATCCTTTTTCACGTCGTTGTCTTGGGATGACATCAAGCTTCCCCGAGGCTCTTCCACGGACTCTACTAAGACCTCTTCCTCATTAGAGTCGAGCACCGACATCTCATCGCGATCGTCAGGAGGCTTCTGGGGCAAGAGTAGCTCGTGGTCGTGGGGCTCAGGAGATTCGGGAGGAGGAGATTCGTGCTCGGGAGGAGGGGACTGTGGGGGCGGAGACTAGTGGTGGTGTGTTCATGATTCTTAGTTAGTTTTTCTCCGTGTGACTGGTTAATTCGTAGGATTGTAGTGATCTGTTAGCACAACATTTTATAAAAGAGTTGCATGATCTCCCATAAATTGTAGTGAGATATCTTGTTATTACATTTTCATTAACAGCGTAAGTGAGATATGTCAAAAGAAAACTATTATGTTTTTCGTAAACATTAAAATTGTGCATTGCAATTATGATTGATAGAGATTTTTTTAGAGCAGGCAGCCAATGGTTGCGTGTCTTTTCATTCAGAGAGAGCAAAGGAGTTTGAATTACAAGGCGCAAGCGCCACTACACACATGCCCCTACCAACCACACACACAGTTCAAATAATCCTACTGCTCGCTCCTTCCTTCTTTGCAGTTTCCCATAGCTTCAGATCCTCTTTAGTCAGCCCAATGATTTGAATTAAATTCATTCTTCGATTCTCAAACGTACGAGCGTTTCACTCAAGCCAGACTCTGCGCATACCTTAAATCCATGATGTCCTTTATTTTGTTCTTTGGATGACGGTTAGACAAGCAAAGCCACCATCCTTTAACAGTTTCATGTGGCTGGGGAACAATGTCTTCAGCTCCCAGGTCATGACACGGGATGAACCCGAATTGTCTCGAGAATGGGCATTGCACAAGGAGATGGTCAATGTTCTTAAGAACCTGATCACATAGGGTGCATTTTTCCAGGCGGCCCAGACCACGGCTGACGCCTCTTTGCAGTCAAGCAACGATTGTGCAATATGAGCCAGCAGAACGGTTTTCCTTTGAGTGGTGCGTCATTCTTCCATGGGGATTTTGCATAGTCTGGCTCAATGGTGCCATGAAAGAATGCACGGTATACCGAAGAAGGGGAATAAACTCCATGAGCGGTCAGCCGCCAACTGAAGGTATCTTATGTGTCATTCAGATGTGGTTGGGCTTGTATCAGGTTCTAAGGGTCTATGGATTCCATTAAGGCTTGAATGGTTGGCTCCCCTCTAATGTCTTGAATCCACTTGTCATTTTCCACGACCACGGACGAACTCCAGAAGAGATGGGCTACTGTGCACGGCTTTGGCCAGCGATCTAACGATCATTCCAGAATTTTTGTTCGGTCACCTTTTCCCACAGTGCATTTGCAAGCTGTTTGAAACATGGCTTCTGCCTCTGCCGATATAGTGAATAGCAGCTCAGTCCATGAACGAGCTGGGCCAGATGTTCCAGCCAACGCCACCTCATCCTTAACGCTGCATTCATGAATTTCAAGTTGTGTATGCCTAACCCTCCAATGCTTCTGGTTTGCAAACTTGCTCCCAAGCCACTAAACAATATCCCCCATTTGCATTTGCAGATCCCTCCCACGGAAAGGATCGACAAATCTTGTTGATTTGCTTCATAACCCATGGGGAATATCTAATGAGAGCATGTTGTAAACAGCAATTGCGGAAAGCAGAGTCTGGATCAGAATAGGCCTTCCGCTGTGTGTAAGCATCAAAGTTCTCCAAGTAAATAACTTCCTCGCAATTTTGTTAATAATGATTTGCAGTTCGGTTTTGCGCAAATTCTTCAAGGAGAGAGGCAGACCCAGACACTTGCAAGGATAATCTACCAATTGGTAAGGAAAAGAAATAGTAGCAGCAGCTACATCGATATAGAACATGGGATTGACACACTTGGCAAGGTTGCAACTCAGGTCAGAATCGTACCAATGTTGCACTTTGTTGCTGAGTATTTTCGATTAGTATATGTATCGCTTTGAAGCTACCATTGGATGCCACCTTTGTCCAATTCATCTGGATTACTTCAAAGTTCTAAATTGATTTATATCATTCTTCCACGTTACATCTGGTCGAGATAGTTTTTTTTTTTTGTGAAAACACCCCCAGATCTATTAGCCAGCACTGCAGATACAACGCACCCCACAGAACCCAGAAATTACAACCGGGTCCCTGGGATCCCAGCACACATCCACCACCGATGCGGAAGGGGAACGCGCCGCCGCATCGCCGTTCCGGCACCCACCTGGCGCCGGCGCATCCTTGAACGCCACGGTCGATATCATCGCGGACGGGAAGTTGCCCTTCTCAGCCTCTGCGTGCCCGCACGACGAAGGGGAGGAGCGCTGGAGTCGTACCACTGCGCCGAAGTCATCTACCTCGCCGGCCGGCAAGGAAGACGGAGACCTGGAGAAGACCGAAGCACCCGAGGTGCCGCGACCTGGAGAAGTCGAGCGCACCACGCCGGAGCTCCGAGGAGCCACGCCGCAGAAGGGGAAGCGCGCCGACCCAAAACACACCACCGACGCCATCGCCGCCTCCACGACGCCGCCGGAGGAACTCCTACCACACCCTACACTAATTACAGGCCGGGATCCGGGGATCCTCCACTCTCCCGCCGCCGGAGCGACGCCGGAGAGGGGAGAATCCCTCGAACCGCCGGCGAGCGAGGTGGATGGACGGGAGGTACCCAAAAAACGCCTCTGTCTACAGGGAGAGAGGAGAGCGGTCGGCCGAGCTCGCATCTGGTCGAGATAGTTGGGGGTTGGGAATAAATGAGAGCCTAATTGCAAAAGAGAACACCACATTTGGGGTTAGGGTTTCAAAAAAACACCACTTTTATACAAAAATCGTAAAAAAAATCACCGGTTCACTCTGTATATATCGAAGAAGCACTGATCGGTCACTTTAGATCGTTTGACGTTGTTTCTAACTAGAGGGGCCAACTGTCAAGCTGACGTGGTGCTGAATTTTCAGTGTTCAGCACTGATCGGTCACTTTAGATCGTTTGACGTTGTTTCTAACCAGAGGGGCCAACTGTCAAGCTGACGTGGTGCTGAATTTTCAGTGTTTGACTCATCCGTCAACTTACATGTGAGACCCACCTTCCAGACTTCATGAACATTTGTCGAGCACCTTGTGGGCGCTGACAAGTTCGTCTGTTCATGCCGTCCATGGAGGCCGCCCTCCACCCTCACCTCATAGCTGGTGCTAACGCCAGCTAGCATTGGACACACACACCAGAATCGCCTCCGGCTCCGGGGACGCAACAGGCCCCGGTGCTTGCTCCTCTACCTCAACGACGGCACGGCTCATCTCCTGGCTCCTCAAGCACCAGGACAAGTGTCCCGTTTTTTTACAAGAAAAATACATTCCTCATGTTACAGTTCTCGAAAATTCCCAACTATCAATGAGAATGAATAACATAACAAACAGACATCACGTATTAGCCTAAAGAAGTTCTTTAAAAGAACTGCTGCTAAGTCCAAAGGCAAGCCAAAAGGATAAATAATCTTTCACGGCATGATCAAGTGGCTCATGAAAACATGAAAATGGTTAAGAATTTGCCAATTCCTTGGTGCCTCTAGCACATATTGGCTAGGAACCAACAGGACGTCATCTCATACCATAGCAGTGCCGTCGAGTGAACTAGATTACAAGAACAAAGATTAAAAAATAAAAATTGAAAACAAGTAATAGACACGATTGCACAAAACATTGGATTACTAATACGTTTCATCATGCAGTAACACAGACAAATAGCAAATAGTTCAACGAAGCTCAAGGAGTCTCAGAACGAAGGTAGCAAAATTTGACTGGCTCAAACAAGTACTATCAAGGTCTGCATACGACAGATACCACATAGAACAGAAAAGCACACAAGCTTAACGGTAGCGGCGGAGGGAGACGGTCTGGTTGCGCTTCCAGGTAGCCCTCCTTGAAGGCCTGTTCTTGTGGTGGCGGGTACCCTTTCCACGCAGACCACGGAACTTCTTTCCAGCAGAGGTGAGACCACGCAGCTCACGGTGCTTGTGCACAGGGTTGCAGAGCCAGTTGATCCTTGGGTCATTGCGGACAGCATTGTGTGCAACATCAACAAGGATGACCTCAAAGTACTTGTAGGTGGAATCCTACATTAGCAGAAATGAGTAAACCAATGAATTAGTGTAAAGCACAATAAGCCATGTCATTTACCATTTAAATGCAATTAACAAGGTTATACCTCATTCACCCAGTAGGAGTTGAGAACACGAAGACCACCCAACCTGCGTCCTGCTCTTTCTTCAGCAACAGACCTTTTGTTCCTCTGGAACTTGAGCTGGGTGATACCCTGGTGCTTGGGCTTACCATAGACAATACCCTTGGGCACTGGCCTCTTCCTGCCACCACGCCTGACACGGATACGGTAGACCACATACCCCTGGAAACAAGCAAAATAGATGTAAGAAAAGGATAGAAAATTTATTCACAGGTTACAACCAAGCAAGCAGCCCTTAAGCAAGGGGTAATGGACTCGCAATGACACTTTTCAGGTAATCATCAAGAAAGAAGCAATGCAACAACAGATATTTTAATGTACATACAACAAGTCTAAGTTAGTATGGGAACTACAGCTGTAACCATAATGCATCGACAAACCTAAGCATACTTCAGTGTGCAAGACCAACATTGAAACTGACATCTAATACTGAAGTAGCACGAGCATTTACATTTAACATACTGCACCACCAATGCATCTAGTACAAGAGCTCAAAACCCATACAACGGAATAGATTAATCAGCAACAAAGTGCAACATTGGTACGATGAGTTAAAACATGTTAAACTGGTGCCTAAGCAAAAAAACTGGTACTGTTACATTAAACATTAAAAAGGGCTTAACAATGGGTATGCAAACATGCGTGAATGGCATCATGACTAACATCTGACATAATTTCAAATTTCAGCCTGAACGAACTGAACTTTAATAAAAACATAAACCTTACCAACCTAAAACTATGCATGGCTTCAAGAGATGCAGACAAGAGAAAATTTATTGACGAAACTAAGAAACAGTGAAACAGCTGAAGAAAATACAAATACCAGACGAATAAACTACAATTCCTACACCAGCAACCCCAAACAACATGCATCCATTAAGAAAATCGTAACGAGAAGACAAGGCAGGGTCGGATCTGCGAGGGGACTAAACCTGCTTGGCCTTGAAGCCGAGACGGCGTGCCCTGTCAGGACGGGTGGGCCTGGTGATGCGCACGATAGCGGGCTGCTGCCTGTACTCCCAGCAACGCACGCGCTGCACGAACCTCATCACGTCCGACTGCTTCCTCCTCCATAGCTCCGAGACGAACTTGTACGCGCCTGTCACCAAAAATCCATCAGAACGGCCGCGTAAGGATTCACGCGGGAAGAAAAGCGAACGAGACGACGGCAGAGAGAAGGAGCGGAGAGAAGGAGGCGCTCACCCATGGTTGCTGCGGCGGCGGCTGCGTCCGGTGGCGGCGAGGAGGTGGAGTGGGAAACTAGGGTTTGGTTGGATGTGTGGAGGGGAACTTATATTGAGGAGACGGGCGCGTAGTGGCCGTCGGATGGGCTAGGGTTTGGAATGGTTGCACATCTGGGCTAACGCCTCTTATGGGCCGGGAAATTGGCTCTACAATGTCGCCTGGGCCAGTCGTCTTCCGTCCGAAAAAACATTCTTTGTTCTTTTTCTGGGAGATCATTATTTGTGTCGTTCTGGTCGCTCTTGAATATACTTGAAATCGTTTGTGTCTTTTTATCTTTTCATTCATATATTATTCTTTGTTATGGCCACTCTTCATTATATTTGCTTTTACAGGTTCTGGTGTGTCTATAATGAAATTGTTTGTGTTTATATCAATGCATTCTTTGTTGTGGTGTACTTTAGGTCATCCATGTCTATTTTTATGGGTTTTTATTAATTTAATTTAATTTCCTGTCACAAGTATGCTACCCTGTGAATATGAAGTGTACGGCGCATCCACGACCATAAAAAATGTATGTCTTCTTCTTTGTTCTCGTGCTCTCTTGAAAACCAATATTTTAAACTCAGGTTTGTGGTGTAAGAATTTTGTAGTTCGATATAATACATTTGAAATATATGTATTAATAATAAAACACAATATATTATTTACTATTATAAGATGCACGTGCATTCCGACAGATAACATGTTGTCATGATGTCTAAAGGTGTAAGAAAGATTAAACCAAGGGTAACCGAATGTACTCAACCTAGAATATAATTAATTGTAAGTCAATTAAATTTTGTAAATATTCATACTTTAGTAAAATTGGTTAAAATTACACTATGTTGACTTCTGACTATACAACTTACTTTAGAAAAAGGAGGTACTATTTGGTGGTGGAGTTAATATCAATGTTATATTTTACACAGAGTGACTACATTGAAAAATCCTCATGTTGTATGGATAATTTCAATACAAGTAATTGACATGTCATGCATATTGCTTGCATTGAATTGTTCCTTGTATTGGATAATGCTCTACCTTTTCGTTTTTTATTCTTCATAGGTAGGAAACATATTTATATCCTTTAAAGTTTTTATGCTAGCATCCATGTTATTCTGAAAATTTATCATGTGTCTTTAACAATTTAATGTTTTACAAGATTTTATTATTTAATGCTAGAAGGAAACTCCTCTTCTCACATTTCTTGTTACAAAAACTTTTTGGAACCCAACTAATTCAGCAGAAAGTCCTTATGAGACCCACTCGGGGCACTAGACCCACTACCACACATGCCAAAGAACCCTTCCCTTTTTTTGTTTGTCATTGCCCCTATATGAGAAATAGAAACGTCCATTTCCATATTTTTTTTTTGCGAGGAAACAGCCGGATTACATCAAGGTATTACAGAAAGGAACTCCACAAACTTCGAAATTACAAACCAGTCCTCCTGTAGATCGACGCCGGCGATGAGGAGAGAAACGTGCCGATGGCGCGCCGCCGCTCCTTCTCCACTGACCTTGGATGGGAGAAGATCCCCGAGCGGACGGGAAGTCTTCGGGCCTCGAACTCCGGAGAGCCTCCGCCTCGCTCCGTCGCCAACGTCGCCTCGGTTGACCTCCAGCTGCTTCGATGGTGTCGACCAGATCCGCCGCGGCGAGATCTGGAAGGGGAAGAACGCACACGGCGACCCCGGAGGGCCGCGAGCACGCGCAAGGTGGCACTCGGCCGCGACGCTCCAACAAGCACCGAAGCCGGAGAGGAAGAGCCCACCTGCAAAACGAACAAACGTCATCCGCCGCGCCACCACCTCCTTGACGCCGCCGACGACGACCCTAGCAACGCCTACGCTATGTACACGCCGGGGCCCGAGGTTCCCCCACCTCCCGCCGCCGAAGCGGCCGACGGAGGAGAGGGAAACCGGCGAGCCGCCGGCGGCGAGGTGGAGTTGACGGGGAAGCTCAGAAATCGCCCTCTCGGTCGCGGGAGAGGATAAGGGTCCAAGGCTCCCTTTGTAAGTAGAGTTGTGACTCCCATTTCCATATTGATCTTCCATGTATCATATCGTGTGCATGCCATTTTAAAAGTGAGGCAAAGAGAATGTGATGTTGTGTGCGAATTCCAGTTAGAATGTCTAACCGAAATGTTCATTGTTGAACAGAGAGTATATATCTGAAACGGTAAGGGCATTTATGTCTTTATCTTGTTCTATTAGTCTCAGTTAGACAATAGTGGTATTTGGCACGGAAGAATTAAACTGAGCGCTATTTGGCTTGTTGGTTTTGACAAGTGGTATTTGGGATTTTTTGGATTTTGATAGTGGGCTATTCTCTCAATCGAAAGTAGTCAAATGCCCCACCAAATCACTCGAGACAGATATGCACAGGCTCCTTGTCGGCTCTCTTCTTCCCTGCATCACATGTTCTCTCCGACGATCTCCGTTGTATTCCCACTATGTCGTGCACCCGTTCGGCCCCATTGTCCTTCTTTGCTGCTACGTCTCTCCTGCTCGCACCTCCGATCGGCCGTTGGCACTCCGGTAGTATTGTCCGCCGACAGTTGCTTCTAACCCTCACAAACTCTAGACTGTTGCTCCCTAGCACGACGATTCCCTTTGCTCCTCGCCGAGAGGCCAACTAGCCGGACTGAGGGCTAGCTAATTTCCAGTTGTTACAACGGTACGATCTTTCCTGCTGTAATTTTTAAAGAATAGAACTCTTGATTTAATATTTTATCAATTCAGATCCACTAAAGCAATGATTTGCTAGTTGCTACTATCTGTTCTACATCCATACAATTATATGTAGTTTTTGGTCATGTTTATCTACTTCTTAGATCTTTAAGCATTGAGTTTGAATTCTACATCCATCCGCCATCGACCTATATTATTTCTTTGACATGCAACATTTTTCAGGGTAGTTATAAGAGCTCAGTTAATGCCTGCTCCGCCACTGCCCATGGCTAGTGGCAGACCCATGAATTTAGATTTACCTGGGCGAAGAAATAATCTACTACCTCCGATCCATATTAGTGGGCACAACTTTGTCTAGATACACATGTATCTAGTCTAAATATTTAACTAGATACATATGAATTTAGACAAAGCTATGCCCACTAATATGGATCGGAGGAGTATTAAATTTTAAGTCATGCAACTTTATTCAGTGGAACCATTGATCTGCAAAAGATTTAGTTTGAAATCCATCACTTACAACACAAAAGCATGAGGAAAACAGAAAAGCTCAAAATTATTATCCAGGAGGCGCTTGAACGCTCATTGGCTGCCTAGATCTGATCTCAAAACTATATGCACAAGTGGTGACCGAGGTGTCGGGACTAGATTGAGATTCAGAGATGTCGACCGAGGAATTTGGCTATGGTCTGCCCCTCGTGCGCCAAGAAAATGCTACCTCTCGGTTTAACTTTTCTGATTCAGATGTATACCCAAATGCTTGCTTACGCGCGTGCGTAATCTCGTCGAGTTGAACGGCCGCGTGAGAACCGTCCGCTGCGCACGATCGAGCGCACGCGCTACAGGACAAACTCGAGAGCACTGGAAATCCCTTTCACCACCCTCCCTACCTCCACCTCCAACCTCGGCCATGACTCCTCCATTAGAGCAACGGCGCCGCGCCGCCGGCAGCACTCCATGATGCCACCAACACGCGCATCCGTGGCCGAGTTTCCCTCAACCGCGTGCCACGGCCGTGCTGCTCCCCGCTTTCCCCCACCTCCGTGCTCCGATTTTATTCGTGCCACCCGCCTCCCTGTCGTCGGCGAGCGCGGCCCCGTATCCCCCTTGTCCAGAAGCGGCGGTCCAAGCTTCCAGCTCCTGCCCAGACCGCCTCCTTTTGTTGTAGGTGTGGTCCCGATCTTCACGGATTTGGGCGGGATCGGCGATGAACACGAAGAACACGACGATGATCACGAAGAACACAAACACAAAAGGGGCAAAGGAGGATAAATAGCAAGACACAAGCAACTAATTGATCGGTAACACGCCCCGAGGGTAGCCCCCGATACTCAAAGATGCAAGCACACTTACTCTAAGATTCGTTTATCTCACTGGTCGAATCTACCGGTCCAATCACCGCGATGAAAGGCGAGTAATCGCAATTACACGGAGGAATTCATCTCCATGCAAGGAGGCCTTGGTTCATCTCACTAGGAGGCATCTCACAAAGAGGCAACATCCAAAGGATGGAAAGGAGCTAAGCTCAACTCAATCTCAACATAGTCTAACCCTAGCTCTATGGAGGGGAGGGGTTATTTATAGGTTCATACAATCCAGGGGCAAAAAGGGGAAATAATTAAAAGGCAGCACGGAGGCGCGGACGCGAAGCAGCACGGCCGGCCTGGCAGTCGGCCTAGGCCGGCCAGGAGGCCGGAGGTGTCGGGCAGGTGGCTAGCCTGGTGGCCGGCCTAGGCCGGCCAAGGGGCCGGCGGCTTCGGGTTGTTGGCCGGCCTGGGGGCCGGTCCAGGCTGCCTGGGAGGCCGGCCCAGGCTGCCTGGGAGGCCGGTTGTGCCTGGCAAGGGCTCGGCCTGGGGGCCGGCCCAGGCTGCCTGGGAGGCCGGCCCAGGCTGTCGGGTGGTAGCCCGGCCTGGGGGCCGGCCCAGGCTGCCTGGGAGGCCGGCTGTGCCTGGCAAGGGCTCGGCCTGGGGCCGGCCTTCCTCTCCTGCTTCCTCCTCTTCTCCTTCCATGTACGCACGCTCGTGTCGACCATCTCGGCCACCTCCTTGGGGGTTCTCTCCCTCTTCTTCCTCACGTCCTCGGAGATCTTCATGGGGTTCAAACCTAAGCACACACAAAGTATCCGAATGAGGTAGCAAACCATTCAACGAAATATCGAGATCATGCAAGGATAGGAGCGAGTTCACCTTATCATGTAGGGCTTTGACTCGTGCTCTCGCCATTGGTCCACTTGGTGTGTCTTGTGTAGGGCGCACTACATCATCTCCCCCCCCCCCCTTGGGAAAGAGTCGTCCTTGACTCTTGTTCATCCTCATCGCTTGATGCTCCATGGTAAGGGGATAAGTCGGCGACATTGAAGGTGTCATGCACCGAGTACTTGGAGTTGGCGATGTCGATCTTGTATGCATTGTCGTTGATGCGCTTGATGACCTTGAACGGTCCATCTCCACGAGGGTGAAGCTTGGACTTCCTCGCATCCGGAAAGCGGTCCTTGCGAAGGTGTAGCCACAGTAGGTCTCCTTCTTCAAATATCATGGCGCGCTTGTTCTTGTTCATCTTCTTAGCAAGGTCTTCATTGTGCTTCTCAAGTGTGTTTCTTGTATCCTCATGTAGCTTCTTCATGTGGGCGGCGCGCTTGTCGAAGTCCATACTTGTTTGTTCATGAAGTGGTAGTGGTATCATGTCCAAAGCGGTGTATGAGTTGAAACCATAAACGATCTCGAATGGGCTTCTCTTTGTTGCTCGGTGTTGTGCTCGATTGTAGGCGAACTCGGCATGAGGAATGCACTCCTCCCAATTCTTCAAGTTTGGCTTGATCAACACACGAAGGAGCGTGGATAGACTTCGGTTCACCACTTCGGTTTGACCATCCGTTTGAGGGTGATAGGCGGTGGAGAAGAGTAGCTTGATTCCCATCTTGGCCATCAATGTCTTCCAAAAGTAGCTCACGAACTTGAAGTCACGATCCGAAACGATGGTCTTTGGCACTCCATGAAGACGAACGATCTCCCTAAAAAACAAAGTTGCAATGTGTGAAGCATCGTCGGTCTTGTTGCATGGTATGAAATGAACCATCTTAGAAAATCGATCAATGACAACAAATAGGTAATCCTAAGACAAAATCCATAGCAATATCACACCAAGGTGCTTGTGGAATTGGCAAAGGAGTGTATAGGCCATGAGAGTTTAGTGTAGACTTAGCTTTGAGACATGTTGCACATCGACGAACAAGACGGTCCACGTCGCGGTACATGTGTGGCCAAAAGAAGTTGGTAGAGAGCATGGCGAAGGTCTTGTCGCGTCCAAAGTGTCCCATAAGTGCTCCTCCATGTGATTCCTTCAAAAGGAGCAAACGAAGCGAAGACTCGGGAATACAAAGTTTGTTAGCCTTAAACAAGAACCCTTTGATCAAATGGTAGTCCTCAATCCCTTTTGTTTCCAAGCATTTAGCAAAAATGTCTCCAAAGAAAGTATCGGGGGCATACAAATCCTTTATCTCTTCCAAGCCCAAAACACTCATATCAAGACGTGTAAGTAGGTTGGTCTTGCGGGATAGTGCATCCGCAACCACATTGTATTTACCTTTCTTGTATTTGATTACAAAGGTGAAAGACTCAATGAACTCAACCCACTTAGCATGTCTTTTGTTCAAATTTGTTTGGCTTTTCAAATATTTCAAGGATTCATGGTCGGAATGGATGACAAACTCCTTAGGACGAAGGTAGTGTTGCCAAACATCCAAAACATGAACCAAAGCATACAACTCTTTGTCATAAATTGGATAATTCAAGTGAGCTCCATCTAGTTTCTCACTATGGTATGCTATAGGTCTACCATTTTGCATAAGAACTCCTCCAATACCCAAACCACTTGCATCGCATTCAATTTCAAAAGTTTTGGAAAAATCCGGAAGTGCAAGTAGTGGGCTTGGGTTAACAACCTCTTGAGCTCATTGAAAGCGAAATCATGTGCATTGTCCCAAATGGAAGGCACATTCTTCTTAGTAAGATCATGGAGAGGGGATGCAATTGTTGAGAAATCTTTGATAAATCGGCGATAAAATCCGGCAAAACCCATAAAACGTCTCAACTCCTCAAGTGACGTAGGAAAAGGCCAAGAACGAATAGCTTCTATCTTTGCTTCATCAACTTCAACACCATTCGAAGAAACAACAAAATCCAAGAAAATGAGCTTATCGGTGGCAAATGTGCACTTAGAAATATTAGCATAAAGCTTTTCATTGCGAAGGGCCAACAAAACTAAAGCAACATGAGAAGTATGTTCTTCTACCGACTTACTATAAACTAGCTGGGTGGCCCGCGCATTTGCGCGGCTAGCAATGTGATTATTTGTATTTTCATGCGTAATGTAAATTTTTGTTTGGTGCCATCTACTGAAACAATTTAAGAGAAATAAGAATTAAATATAATTTCCAATCATACACGACACTTTAGTTTGTAAAGCGTTTCCACTACTCTGATGTTTAAATTAGTGGTGATATTTCTGCACATGACCACCCGCACAACTTGATTATTATTTTTAACTCTTCCAAGATAAAGTATGCAGTATAGGGCTGTAACATTTCAGCTTTTATTTATTCCTCAAACTACCGGAAATACATTGTGTATCGTCCCTCATGTAGAAATCTTCCATGTAACATTAATAAAGATTAAATATACAATTCCCTAATGATAATGCTCCTAGATTGGGGGTATGAATTATAATATCTTTAGCTGAATCATGTATGGTTTAATTTACTCTTATGATAGAAAATCTACTTGATACATACACTAAATTATTTAAGAATTTGTGGACTGCATGTTGTATGGATAAATATATTGGAAAAACTTTTTATACTCTCTTGCCACTAACGTTGGTAGTACCACTGATGTCATTACAACCAATATACTACATTGGCAGAAATTTTGTACATCAGGTACGCAACATGTAGAAAATGATAAAATAAATATTAATAATTTTCCCTGTTTAATCTTTTGCGTGAAAATACATATTGTTTTGCGCAAAAAATACAATAGGTTATTTGTTAATGTTTTTATGAACACAACAACATAATATGACCGTTTAACAATTTTAACTGAAACTTACAGATTGTAGTAAATAGAGCCAATATCAACATGACTACAATATAATCCATATTTCAGGAATATGTGAAACAATGTGATTAATTGGCCCATGAAATAGGATTTTATTGCACCTCAGCGTACCCGCCAAACGGAGTATGCGTGGATCCATCCAATAAATCAGAGCCTTGATCAACTCATCATGTGATGGCTCGCCTCTAGAAACGATGATGGCATCGGCAAGGCCAACAATCTGTTAACCAAAATGAAATAAAATGAGATACTCCAACTAAACCATGTAAGAGCATGCCAAGTTACAAATAATTATGTGATGCCACCTGCAATCTAATACAGTGGACACTCATTACAGATATGTGTTTTAAAATGTCAGGGTCCTAACCGGTTGACTGAGAACTCCATTACTCAGTGCGTATACATGTGTGTATATATCTGCAAAATATTGCAGATTGGGTTGTTGTTGCATAATTCATTGAGGACTGTAGACATAGTAATCAACAACCTTTAGTCCAAGGCATAGATAACGTTTCCCCTTAGTCCCTGTAATTTGTTTAATTCTTGTGTTTTTATTTCTCCACTTTCGACATGACCATAACTTGGTATAAGTACGATTTAAATTTTTGGGAAGCCAAAGATAAAATGTCGGTGCAATGCTATAGGATGAGACCAAACCTTATCGAGGTTGTGCAGCCCCTGTATTATGGTTTTTATCCTCTCCTCCTCGGCCTAAATCTCGCTCTGTACGCATCTGCAATTCTGCATATGTAGCAACTGGCTGTCTTACCTGTACTATTAAGAAAAACAATAAACAGTTAAAAAATAGCAAGGATGAGCTGAAGCAACTTTGATTAATTATGCAGAATAATCTTGGCAGAATTTGCTGAAGATTAAACACCAAAAATAACTCATGAAGCCTATTCTTAAACGGGGGAAAATATGAAGCTCCTTTGCTTTATAACTGAATTTCGGGCCGAGGAAGAAGCGGGTGTTGTTTGCGATTCAGATGTGCCACGGAGAGGGCAAACTACTCTGATAGTAAGTTTCCCGACTGGCCGCTTAGTCTACTTTTGTTGTGCGGCTGTAAGAACTGGCCGGGCAGGTTTCCTCAATGGGTCTACTACACGCATCCATCAATGTTGTACCTGGCTATCAATTCAAGGTTGACAGTCCCGTATAAAATACCGCCATGCGGGCAGTTCTCCATGGCCATCGCCATCTCTTCTTCCAGGCTTGGCTGCACTATGTTGGGATGAACATGCAGGTTTGACGGTGCAAGCCTAGCAGCGACGACGACCTCGTATCAGGACCAGCCGCAGGCGTAGCCCGCACTGTGTAGAAGCTGGTTGATTCGGATTGCAAGTGCTTCCTGCCGCGCATGCCGTAGCAGCGATTAGGTTTAAGCTTCGAGAGTTGTATGGTAATACCACGTCCTCCGGACATGCGCCTGCTGAGAGGCACTCCGACGGTCAAACAGATTTTTCTCCGCTCTCAGTCGCTGGTTTAAAGAGAAAACCCATCTGACCGGCTTGTCGGCAAGATCGTGGTAGGCACGTTGGCCGGCGGCGCAGCTTCTTCCAACAACTTCAACACTGGTCGCCGTGCATAAACATATGTGCATAATCAATGGAGCGGCGAGCTCCATTGTTTGCCTTCGCCGACGATACAACGGCATCTCTCGTATTGATTGGCTCGCGCTGGAGGCACGGATATGGCGTTGTCGATCTGCTCGCATGACAGCCGCCGCCTAACAATACGTCCGCTCGACATGCATGCTGCATACGCCGGTGTGATCGCGAAGCTCGCATCTGCACGTTTTATAGTTGCTCCAGGAAGTAGAAAGTCATCGTATGTATATATGTCGCGACGCTGGAGAGAAATCGATTTGTCTTCTTTTTTGGATTGAAGTCGATGGATGTCCTTCTAATCGAAAGAATAATCGATTTTGGCCTTCCTTTCCATCTTTCTTCTATGCACGTGTGCCCATGTATGGGTGTTGGAGCCATGGCGCGAGATGCCGTCGTCTCCTCAAGTTAGCTTCGCTGGAGCCTCATCGCTGCCGTGTTGATCGGATTGACGCAGCACCAATCACGGCTTATATGGGGCCAAGGGAGACGTGTGTTGTTAGGTCTAGATTTTTTTTGCTGGAGTTTGTATCGTAGACTGTACAAAATCATCCTTTTCTATGCCGCACGTGAACATGTGCTCCGATGCCTAGTATTTTAATCTCAGCCGTTGGGATTTTATTACCTCAGATTGATAAATCTTGACCGTTGGTTATCCTGTGTTTTAAGTATATAATAGATGAGGATATCATCAAAATAGAAAACCACAAATTTTCCAATGAAAGGACGAAGGACATGATTCATAAGACGTATAAAAGTTGAAGGTGTATTGGAAAGACCAAATGGCATGACAAGCCATTCATAAAGACCAAGCTTTGTTTTGAAGGCTGTCTTCCATTCATCACCCTCACTCATCCTTATTTGGTGATAGCCACTCTTAAGATCAATTTTGGAAAAGATAGCGGAACCACAAAGTGCATCAAGCATGTCATCAAGTCTAGGGATAGGATGGCGATACCTAACGGTTATGGCGTTGATGGGGCGACAATCCATGCAAAGGCGTAAGGTGTTGTCGTGCTTGGGCACCAAGATGACGGGCATGGCGCACGGACTCAAGCTCTCACGGATGTGGCCCTTGTCAAGTAGCTCTTGTATTTGCCGCTCAATCTCCTTCGTTTCTTCGGGGTTGGTGCGGTAAGGTGCGCGGTTAGGTAGTGGTGCACCGGGGACAAGGTCGATGCGATGCTCGATGCCGCGTAGAGGAGTGATGGCCCTTGAAGAGGTTGATCTACAACGCCAGAAAACAAGCTTGATGCCCAATGAGCAGTCTTGATCTCCGGTACGTAGTTTACCTGCGTCAAAAGTAAATGGGTTAGGTTGAGACTCCAAGTGCAGAGTGTGTAGTAAGTGGAAGACGTGTTTTCCCCACGAGGGTGACTCGAGGGTTCAATATCGAACTCTCGGGGAATCAGTAGTGAAAGATTTATCTCCCTATCCTTCTTTTGGTCACCTACAAAAACAAGGTTAATTGTTTTGGTCCTCAACCTCACCTGTGGTTGTCAAGCACAAGGTGTAGAATGATATCAAGATAAATATGCAATGCAAACAAGAAATAAATATGCAATGGTGGTGGATGAATGTGCAAGGATGATGATAACAATGATAAATGATATTTTTGGTTTTTTATGATGAATGCAAGATGGAAAAGTGTTTTTGTATTTTCGGATTTAATAATGGCAGAAAATGGAAAAGTGATAAAAGTGTTGGAAGGTGTTTCTTATGATTAAAAATAACCGGGGTTCATGGTTTCACAAATGCACTCTCTCTTTTAATGGTGTGGCAGACAATGGACACATAGAGTTGACATATGAGATTGCAACACAAAGTTTGATATCAAGTTACTAATTATATGGGCATCACGTCCTAACATAGAGATCTTTTGGTTATTAATCTCTCTTATACTCCACCAAGATGCGAACTAAATCATAACACCTTAGCAATTAAGATAAATCAGAGTATAGCTTTAAGTATCATGACATGAAGTGAAAATAAGAACATGCTAGATCTAGTCATAGAGTAGTGGCGATGGTCACACCCACATCTCCGGTAGCATGTATTTTTGTTTATCCCTAGTGAGGCAACAAAGTAAGGTAAACACCCAAGTGGATCACGATATTTCAGTTGTCAACTTACCGCACTCACCACCCCCGTTACTCCAACTAATGCACACATCACCCCACACACGCCCTCATAAACATGCTTGATCATAACAAGTATATAAGAACGGGGTACATAATATGCATCTATACTCATAACTGAAACAAACATTGCAATCTCAAACATATATTAACTCACAAAAAGATCCACCACATAGGAATTACATATATGACCGTAATCATGTTCAGCAGCTCATACGGTACTAATTAGTGAAGCTCAAAGAGAGGAGAGATACATATGTTACTTCCACAAACCCATAGTCCAGAGGTGGACTACTCCCTCTTCATGGTGGAGATGGTGGAGTGTCGATGGAGAAGATGGAGACCACGCCGGCAGCGCCCCGCCGGAGTTTTCCCCCTCCAATCTGCAGCTCCAGATCTTCGTTTTCGTGTTTCTGTGATATGGCGGCGCTTGTTTTCGAGAACGCCGTGGGACTTCTTTTATAGGCGTTTTTAGGTCAAGACGAAGGCGGTGGAAAAAAGATCGACGACTGCGGAGCTCCGAGGGCCAATGGTGGGCCCCTCGCGGCCAGGTACAGGGGCCGCGTGGGCCACCCCTTTTGGCCTTCCGGGCTCCTTTGCTTGATTCCTTTGCTCCTACGTCTTCTTCCTTCCAAAATAATGACCTCCGTATTTTCCATATTTTGACGACGTTTGGGTCCCTGAAACATAAAAGGAAAAAAATAGGGTTTTCTGCCACGCAGGGTTAAATAAAAATAGGAAACAATTATTTTATTTCCTAAAATCATTAAATAACAATGGTATAACCCTTATATGATGCAAATATGATTGGAATATAGTGATATAGTGCAAAGTTCATGTATGCATTTTACATGCATCAACATCCCCAAGCTTAACCAATACTCGTCCTCGAGTATGAAGGTGATAAAACTAACATGGGCTTTGCAATATAGCACTAACAATGGATATCAAAGATGATTGCTACTGCTACATAGTCAAATGATTCATTCTTCAAAGGAGTAGCAATATGCAAATAGTTTATGAAGTGATATCAAGTATTCAAGCAAGGATGTTCAATGATAGTTCACAAAGTGTAACATAGAAGATAGTAATATGGACCACATGTATGCATAATGATAAGTAAGAACATCCTACATTGGTCATAGAGTGTAGATGAAAATCTGAATATAAAAGGTGGACACTTTGGAAAGATGTATATGTGAGTAGAGGTAAAGCATGCATAAGTTTCATCTAACTTCCAAACTCTTCTACTTAAGTTAATGATTGCAATGTGGAATTCTTGGTGTCAAGCTCTCATTCCCCTATCATAGCATCTTGAATGATTAAGTTTAATGTGAAAGCAAATATGAGTAGTGTGCTTGATAAAGTAAAGGTTAGGTGTCTCATGCCCCTTGAATACAAGTACCTACACCATGATTACTCAACTTAGGAAACAAAGCAAGTTCAAGTTATATATTGTAAGTAATAATAGTATCATCAAGAGCGTCAACTGGGGTACCTCTTGTCCCAGGATATGGAACAAGCCCATATCAAAATGACAAGACAAACAAACAAGATGAACAACTCAACACCCTTTTTATTTACCATTGGAATAGCTTTTTATTATAAGGTGCATCACAGACGGTTCACCATAGCATGTAAGTAAATTTCCACCATGAATGATGCATGGCTTAGATTAGCGGCCCAGGCGTCTCTCTAACCATTTATACAAACTCATTTAAACTACTTCATTTCCACCTCATTTCACCATGATAGGCATCCATAAACAAAAGTACATGATATCAACTAAATGATGAAGGAGCATGTTGAAAGCTTTATGTGACAGCACATATGGGCTAACTCCCAACCTCGACATTTATCAAGCCACTAGCATCATAATTTTAATCACAATGGGTCATGTTTTATTTATGCAATAAAAAATGTGCATCAAGTTCGTGAGAGCTATATAACCAACTTTTCCATAACAATCAATAACATAAACATTTTCATTCAGAGGTATAGATAACACAAATATCATGATAACATACTCGGAATAGCATAAAGCTAATAGGTAGATATGGTGGACTCACTGGAATAACTTTGGTTGAAGGTGTTGGAAACAAGTTTTTACTTGTTGGAATGTTTGGGCTAGCAAGAGGGAGAAAGTTGACCATCTAGATGCATGCATGTGTCCATAGAACTAACTAATCCATGTTAAACAAGTAAAATAACTTCAGCATCAAAACATGAATAAGTGATAGCTCTTGATAAAGCATTTGCAAATTATTACTCATAAACAAGCTCATGAATCATGCAACTATATGTATCATTAAAAATCAACTCAAACATCCCTTTTCCCAATATATAAAAGCATCCAACATATTTCAACCCATATTTCCAGTAGCTCTTCTCATATAAATGATATGTGGTGGTCTCACAAAATAACAAACAAACAAACAAAAAGACGCTCCAAGTTTATGCGATAAAGTGTTTCGATCGAAAAACAGAAGTTAGACGTGTGCAAACCGAGAGTGTGTAGGTCCAGTGGGGTTGTCTTCACATCCCCAAGCTTATGGTCTTCACCATCCTTGGATAACTCTTGGTGCATCTCCTCCAATCCCTGTGAAAAAACTTCAAAACACCGTTTCTCCCATTTTCTTTTCTGTGGGGTGCATTAGTAGTGATAAACAAATAGGTTTCTTGCTGCATATAATCCTTAACAAAAATCATATGAATGTCCAGAAAGTATATAATGTTGTATGCCTACTCATAAACTCAATTGGATAAAAAGATTCAAGATAAAAGTTCAAAACATGCATAAACAAAATGGGACAGAATCTGTCCAGAAAAACAGCAGCAACAAAACGTATTTTTCTACCCTAGCAAACTTTGCCGAAAAATTCTGCAAAAATTCATGCATACAGAGGATGAAAAGTTGCAACTACAGTTAAAATATGAGCTCATTCGGAGTTACAGAATAATAATTAAAATCATAC